>CM038218.1:43590410-43673231 GCA_021442155.1 Cymbidium sinense
TTTTATTTTTACATGTTTCTAACAATGTGAAGAAAATTTATTTAATTGTGATGCTTAATTTTTTTTATTGTGTTATATAAAATACTTTAATTTTTATTTTGTATATGAGTATTATTTTCTTATCTTGTTGTGTCCCATCTAAAAAAATTATCTGGATCCGCCCCTGCTTTCAAGATAAATTTTGATAAAATCTGACTATGATATTATCCATAAGTTTATTTCAAAACGTAAGCACGTTTGGACTAAAAGAAAATCTTCATATTTTGTAATATTATATTTTTATCTTACAAGAACTATTTTTATTATTTTCATTTTCATCTTACAATTTAATTGGAAATATATATTAAAGATATTGCTATTTATTTTACAGTCTGTAATATTTTATCTTAATTATACTAAATTTTAATAAGAATATCACCTAAAATTTCCCTCTTCTTCTTCTTCTTCTTCTTCTCTCTCTATCATAAGAAATATTACTTTTGACAGTCTTTGAAGCTCTCAATGGGAGAGAATTTTCGCGCAGTACCTTTATAATTCCCTTTGAATAGTGAGAAGAAGAAAAGAATTTTACGTGGAAGAAAAGGCAGATATGCATCTTCCAAACATCTCTCTCTCTCTCTCTCTCTCTCTCTCTCTCTCTCTTCTGCTTTCACTTTCTTACATGCATGACTTGAAATCCAGTTGCTATATATGCACGCATATATTTATATATATTATATACATTTTCTCGTGCCAAATATATAGATAAGGAAACCAACTTGAATTTTGAAACTCTAGAAGGATTGATATAAATTTACTCCATTAAAAATATTCATTTACTATTATAAAATTAGAAAGATATGTAAATTAAATAAATTATATATCATACCATAGATTTTCTGTGATTTTGTTGAAATGTCCTTCTAGTCTTTGCATTTTCTAGTTGATGGTTTCCAAGTTCTTTATTTTGTAGATTCTTTGAAACTTTTAATATTTTTTGGCTATAGCGGCATTAATTAAATTAGTTATCTAAGAATAAAATGAGAGACTAAGGAGTAATGCGACGTAGTTTCATGGGAGTTGGAGTAGCCCCAGTGGTAGATAAGATTAGGGAGAGTTGCCTTAGATGTTTTGGCCACATAAATCGTCGACCGTCTGATGACCCAATTAGAGAGCATTAGATTATGTTAAGAAAGGTAGAGGTATACCTAAAAATACTTGGTTAAGATGTATAAAAATGATCTTAGTATACTTGATTTGAAATAATAGTGACACAATGGAGATGTAGGATTCATGTAGACCCACCTAGTGGGATTAAGGCTTGTTGTTTTGTTGTTGTTGTTGTTGTATGATTTACTCCAACCCGCTGATCTCCTTTTATAGACCGCTTGGACTCGGGTTGGTGATCTCAATGATCAAATATCCACTATAGGGATCTACTTCTTATGACCAAATCTAGATTCCCCGCGTGAAAAAAGAAACTCATTGTCTCAACCTCAACTATTGAGGTTGAATACAAGTTTAACAACTTCTGACCATGGACATCATTCTGCTATGATGCGTCCTTCAAGGCCTACAAATACCATACTATTCTTTGTGATAACACATCTTTAGTGGCTTTCGTTCATAATCAAGTCTCCCACGGCCAAAACATATTGAAATTAACTATCATTTTATTCGAGATCACATTAAATCTAACTAACTAACCATTCAGTACATTCACACTCAAGATCAACCAATAAATATCTTCACCATGGCCTTATCATTAGTCAAATTTCAATAGTCGTGCAACAAGTTAACTGTCCAACCATGGATAGTTAACATGAGGGGAGCCAATAGTAATCATCAACCACAAGGCCCAGTACAACTACAATCTTCACTGTCCATTTATAACAAGCTCTTCTAATCAAGATCATTTAATTATACTCTCCAAAGTATTCTACTGTGCGTATAAATATTTGCTTATAGAGTGCCTGTATAGATTATGTACTTACTTTGATCTATTTTTACAATACTCCATTATAGAGTGATTTTTCTTTATTATTTCTATTTTTCACTGCCATTAATGAAGAAGTCACCAAACAAAAATAATAATATAATAAAAATAAAAATGAGAGAAACAGTTCAATGGTAATACCCAAAGTTCATGATGCAGAGGAAGAGGATTTACATTTGTTTTGAAAAATGAATAAAAAAGATAAAAAGAAATAATAATATATAGACAATATCATGTTTGTAATTAAGGAAAATTTTTAAGAAAGTAATCAAGTTGCAAAAAAACTTGATCTTATAATAAAATTCTCCGTATGAAACAAAATGAATAAAATTAACTAAAGCGCAAAATAAATATCAACAAATCAAATATATATACCAGATGAATCTATAAAGTGCAATTGTAAATAACATGATCAATCATATCAAATAAAGCTAAACTTCGACAATTTATTTAGCTTGAAGTGAACTGTTTGTAGATATGATCAATGATTATATGTATGATTATACAGAATGCAGTATAAAATGGATGAAATTATGGCATGCATATGTACTAAGTTTTACATAATGAATGTGCAGTTTTAAATACTAAATTTAGGTCAAGCTGGGTGTGAGTTAACCATTGGTTTGGCTAGGTTTAGGTTCTATATTGCTAACATTCAGCTTAGCATTATTATCAATCTTTGAACAATATATTTGCTGCCCTACAAAATATTGTCATCTCATCATATCCTTTAGGCCGTGGATGACATGCATCACTCTATGTCGCCTTTATGTGTCACTCTGTCTTTATGTCATTAGTGGAGGAATAAACTTTCTTTTCATGAGAGTGAGGAAAACTATTTAATATGAGATTTTTTTTAAAGTATTGAAAATAAGATTTATTAAGGAGAGTAAAATCACTAGATTGCTTAAATTATATAGGACAAAATCACTAAATTTTCTAGCAAATATAGAAATTACAAACTTTAGGGTGGGCAATTGCCCATGTTGAACTTAATCTAGTTTGGCCTCGGTCTACTATATGCCCCATGCTAATGAATTACATGAGGACATTGTCTTACAACTGCCACCCATCCACAATTCAAATCATCTTAGTGACGCCTACCCCCATCAAGCAATAGCTATATATGTATATGTCATTCTAATTGTTGGAAATTTTTGTGAGAAGAAGGATTGCTGAGTGAATAATAAGCAAATAATTTTAGATGGGAGACTGGGAAGAGGAAGAGAATGAAGAATTTTATTATCAGAATTTGTTGAGTAGTTTTTAGCTTAATTTATAACACAATGAACTTATTTATATGCATGAAAATCAAATCTAGAGACTTCTATGATATTATAATACTTTTCTAAAAAATATACTCTAGAGTTGTTCTATTATTACATATCCTAGAACCTTCTAGTCTATGCTAGTAACTCTATAGTCTAGAATCTTCTTATTTATTATTAGTGTTCTAGAGTAATTTTCATTTATACAAAATTTTTATTTCTAGTAAAATATTAAAATAATAGAAAAATGTGTATCAAATTATCACTAATTCATGTTCTTTTGAGATCTTCCATTGGGAGAGACATATTTCACACTTCTTTGTAATTTATCCAGTGAATTCATCTCCACTTTTCCTGTTAGTAGAGATGAATCATCTCCTACAACTAGAAGAATTGCTACATTATTGCAAAGTGAAATATTCCCTCTCTATCTCCTCCATATTCTATGCACGTAGATCGGTACCACTTCAAAATAATGTCTACATATAATATTTTTATGTTCTTTGCGTTGCGTTTTTCTCCTTAATCGAAGATAGCTTAGCTCGATTTCCCCATGTTTGATTTCGAATGCATACCTTCCACATGCCATGTTTGACGTCTAGTGGATCATGCATTCACCGTAGGAATGGAGAAGAGAAACCAGCTCTATTACGAGGAGAAAGTCAGCTCTCTCTCTCTCTTAGTCGGTTTTCTCGCTCTCCCCGACTCCTCTCCTGAAGCGCGACCTAGGGATTTTCCCTTCCGTCTAGTGGCCGCCGGTGAGCGGGTGCTTTTTTTTCTCCAGATCGAGGATTCGGCTTCAAATGTCCTCGCCGCATCGGGCTTAATGGCGGAAAATAGCCTTTCCGCAAACATTGTCTCCGCTCCTGGGATGGATCTGACGAAGGCTGATGCCCCTCTCGAAGTTCGTTCCTTCATCCTCTCGCTCCACGTGAAATCTTTGAGCGTTATCCGGTAACAATCACTCCCCATGAATCGGTTAACTTAATTGCTACTGCGTGGAATCCCCGCGTGATGTGTTCGGACATGGATGTTGAAAAATTAGCTAAACCTTTGAATATTCACCGATTGGGAAATTTAATTTACTGAGACCACCGTTGATAAGATTCGAGCTTTCTTTCATTCTCTAAAGCGGGTTCCTTTTGGTAGGTCGATTGACCTCGGCATGTGCTTATCCAACTAAATAATGATCTGGATTATTCGAGAGTGTTCGCACGTCGCTCTTATCTAGTTTATAATTGTCAAATGCGTCTCCTTAAGTGGTCGCCTAGTTTTGATGTTAAGGAAGAGTCACGAATTGGCTATATCTTTCCCTAACATGCATTCATTTTGTTACACATCAAGTCCTATTTGCCGTGGGGCTTTATTTATTTGCGACCTTTACAAATAGATCGGGGCGTGAAATCCGCCCTTCGGGATCTTAGTTGAAATAGATATTACCAAAAGCACCCAAAAGAAGTTTGGATAGGCTCAAAAACTAGGCTATAACCAAAAGTTGAATTTGAAAACTTTCCCTTTTACGCTCCCATTGCAAAATTCATGGGCATGAAAACTCTGATTGTTTTATTCTACATCCTCAGCTAAAAAAAAATAAGTTAGCAGAGCCCATCTCCTCTTTACCAAAAGATCAACCTACAAAAATGGCCTATGTTCCCAAAATCAATCAAATAGGCACAAACTCACATAAAATTATCGTTTCTACATCTACCGATTCGCAAAAAGGGCTTCACAATGAATTAGTAGAATCTCATGAAGATACATCATGTGAGGGGGAAAGGATCAACACCGCTGAATTTGTACCAATAGACAATTTATTGCCCCAACCAAATATTGAAATTTACCATACTGACCTAGCACAAAGAAACATTGGTGATGATCTTGTTGGGGAAGAAATAAGAGAATCTCGGACACTTTGACATCAACAAAACAAGCGTAGTGAAGAAACCGTAGCTTTAGAAAAACATTCAACTCATATCTTGAAATGATGGTGAACAAACCACCACCTTCAATACTCAGATAGCTACTCAATACCCTATCCTATCAACAACATATAGACATATCAAGAAGGGGAAATCTCTATCTCCATTCCTAGAATTACCACCAAGCTAACATGAATCTTTTATCTTACTCTCGGATGGAGATGCTGGGAGGCTGAAAGACCTTTCCAAACAGCCTCTACAAAAGAAATCCACAAAACCTAGAAGCTCCACTAGAACCACCGGATCCTCCATACCTATTCAAAAATGCATTTAGGTTTTCTTAGACCTTCCCTTCCATTTTCCTTATTATGCTCTTCAAATTGAATTGTATCTTATGATTAGGTCTATTATATGGAATATTCGGTAGTATTGGGACCTATTGTCCATAATAGGGTTAGAAGCCTCTGTCGCACTCACAACGTCTCACTCCTTATTATTTTAGAACCTCTTATCCACTCCTCCAAGATTGCTAAGGTTGCTCGTAAATCGGCTTCCAAAACTACTTTCATAACATTAGTAATAAAATTTGGTGCTTCCGGAAACCACCACCAATCACTATCACCATCATAGAAGACCATTCAATTGATTAATGTTCTCATCTCTTTTGGGGATTTCTCTCGCGTTCTTTTATTTATGCCGCTTGTGAGGCGGAACATTCTTTGGAATAGTTTAAGATCCTTTGCCTCATCGTCACTTTACCTTGGATTGTTGGAGGTGATTTTAACACTATTCTTACCGCTTCCGAAAGAAGGGGGGGATCCTCCCCTAACTCCCATTCCATGGAAGATTTGTGAATATGATCCTTGATTGTAATTTAATCGACATCGGTTTCTGGTTCTAACTTCACTTGGAAAAACTCACTTTGGCAACGCCTAGATCGCTATTATTCAACTCACTATGGATTGACCAATGGCCAACACACGTGGAACATTTAAGTAGAACTCTTTGGATCACGCTCCACTTAATTTAATGAACCCCCCACCTCCTAGAGCCCCTTCTCCCTTTAGATTTCAAAATATGTGGACAACATAATGACTTTTGAATGTTGTCTCGAATTGGATGGCTCATCCACCGACAACTCTGTTAAAGGTATGATCCGATTTTGGCTAAAACTTAAACGCCTTAAACAAACTCTAAATTGGTGGAACAAACATCAATTTAAAAACCTTTTTACTAATTTAAAAAGTATGGAAAATTTGGTTTGCTCGCTTGAAGAAGCTGTCATCATGGATTCATCCAAGCTCGACCAACTTAAGGAAGCTAAGGATAAGATCACATTTCAAAATATGGAAGAAACTTATTGCCAAAAGCTGCTAGTAAACAAATAAAGGACGGCGACAGAAATACTAAATATTTTCACGCTCTTTTCAAAAAGAAAAGTTCTAAACTCTATTAAAAAAATTAAAGCGAGAATGGCTGGATCACTAGAAGAAAGAATTACAAGACTTCGGTAACCATTTTAAAATTACTTAACACAAACCCGAACTTATTGAAATCTCCAATCCTCACTTGATTCCCTCGTGATCACCGAGCAAAACAATTTTCTCACGGTCGTCCCATGGAAGAGATTGTGATACCCTTACTAGCATGAACTCGATTATATTTTGGACGGATGGGTTTACTACACATTTCTTCCAACATTCTTTGGTCCACTATTAAGACGATTTGATTAATGCGGTTTGGGATTTTTTGAGGACCCCTTCCTAGAGCCTTCGCAGTACCTCAATCATTCTTATCCCTAAAAAATTCAAACCCTAATCTGGGTGATTTTAGACCTACTTCTCAGTCTTTGCACCTTTTGATATAATTAATTGCTAATCTAATCCGAATTAGCCCTTTTATCTCTCTACCATGTCTCGGCCAGGATTTATGAAAGGTAGAGCTATTTAACATCCTCCTTGCCCAAAATTAATCCATGACATGGCGTTCCCACATTATCTTCAAACTTTTTCTAAAGCTTTTGACAATCTCTTGGGACTTTTTTATTTAATTAGCCTTTTTGGGTTTCTCAGCTATTATCTCTATTAAAAATTGTGCCACCAATGCTTGGTTTTACGTGATAATCAATAGTGAGGCGACGGTTTTTTTCAAATCTTCCCATGGCTTGAGACAAGGAGACCCTCTTTCTCGACTCTTTTATCATTCTTTGACTACCTTTCGGTGTTTAAATGATATTTTCTTGTATAAGCCTAACTTGATTTATAAAACTTCGGAGGAGTTCCGTCTCTCATCTTAGCTTTGCAGATGACGTTATCATCTTACTGCGTCTATCCCTCATATAAAACAATCTTACAATTACTCAAGAATTTTGGTAGGAAAGTGGTTTAACTCTTAACAAGACAAAATGTTGCTTCATTCCTTCTTCCAAAATTGCCACAATAGGGTTAATCATATTCAACGTATCACCGGCTTTCGAACATCGTGGCCTCTTAAATACCTTGGTGCTCCTCTTTTCAAAGGTCACAAAAGTCACATCATTTCGATGAGATAATCCAAAAGATCTCTAATCGTATTTCTTCTTGGGAATATAACTTTCTCTTTTGGCGGTAGGCTTACTCGATTAAGAGCACCCTCAACTCCATACCCATTTATCTCATTCAATCTATTGGGCCTACCAATTCTATCATCACGATTGAGAGGTGATAAATAAATTTTTTTGGGGCTCTAACACTTCCACCAAAAAATGCATTGGTCCAGATTGGCAAAATGTTGTGGCCCATTTGAGGAAGCGGTCTTGGTAAGACTATTAAAGATACAATCAATGCATTTTCACAAACTTTGGTGGAATTTTAGATGCAATTATAACCTTTGGGCTAACTTCATGAATGTTAAATATTGCCAAGGGAAGCTATAACTTGTTCTTACAATGCTAGAGACTCTCACTTGGAGAAGACTATGTAGCATTAAATGGATGGAATCACATATTACTTGGGGCATAAATTCCGGAAACTCTTTTTTTTGGCAAGATAACCTGGATTGGTCGGGTCCATTGACGAATTACTTTCTTCACTCTCGATACCATTAGAGTTAACTCATTTTGGCTTAATAATAAGTGGAATATTTCTAAACTCGAATACATCCCTCCTCTATAATAGATAAGCTAAATCTCATTCAAATCTCCGTGCATCAAAGATCGATTCTTTTAAACTTTCTAATGGTGAATTTAATTTAAAAACATCACGGATGTAATAACAGAAATGCTCATTTCTCTAACGTCTTTGACAAAATTTGGCATAACAATATTCCTACCACTTACTCAATTCTTGTTTGGCGTATTCTTAAGAACTTTATTCCGGTTGACTCTTTAATGTGGAACAAAGGCTTCCACTTACCCTCTAAATGCTATTGTTGTTTTCACATCGAAGATGTTAATCATCTGTTTGTAAATGGGGCCATTGCGTCGAAGCTGTGGCGGTGGTATGATGATCTTTTAACTTTGACCTTTTCAATGGTTCCTTATCCATATTCCAACTTCTAGATATTTACTTTAAAAACATCCCTAAAGGTCACATCAAAATCACTATGGCTATTATTATTATTTGGTTTATATGGATGGCGAAGCAAAACACAACGGTATAGCTATGAATCACGTAGAAAAATTATTGCTAGAATAATATACAAAACTAGTGAATTATTCAATGCCACGTTATCAAGCATAAACATTTCAAAGGTTGTTTTATTGTGGTGCCAAATTAGGTCTTCATCTACCTCTTCCAACTATATGTCACAGAGAAGGTTGTTTATTGGGTTAAACCCAAAACAACCTTCTTAAAATTAATCTGGATGGTTGGTCCACCGTAATGGATTCTGGTTGTGGTATTTTTAGAGACTACACTGGTAAAGTTCTTTATGCTTTTGCTTTTCCTCTGCATCCCTGTTCTGTCCCATATGCTGAGCTTATGGCTGTGTACTATGCCATTGAGATTTGCCTTCAACAAGGCTGGTTTAACATCTGGATTGAAGTGGATGCTTTGCTGATTATTAATCTCTTAACTTCTACAAAGGCTAGTAATCTTGTTTTATGTCCTCAAGCATATCAGGACCCTCCTTCTAAATTCAATTATAAGATCTCCCATGTTTGGAGGGAAGGCAATGCATGCGCCGATTTTCTAGCAAACTTAGGTGCTAGACTGAGCTATCTTTGATAACTTAACTCTACCTCATCATCTAAAAGGCTTAGTTAACCTCGATCGGACTGGGCTTCCCTATTGCAGATTTTAACAGGATTGGGGGCATTGTCTCTGAATGGTTTTGCTGTTGCTTGACCTGTCGGTCCAATCACCCCTTAATTTTTTTTATTGTTGCTGGTTTCTTTCCAATAATGAAAGTTTCTGCAGTTTTCCTTCCATGGTATATCTGGCTGGTTCTTTTATGTTGGGATTGCGGTTGTTTGGCTAAACCGTGGAGCTTTGTTAGGCTTTACTTGGCATTGGCAATGGAATGTTGGTGTTTGGATGCTAATGTGTATGCTTATGATACCTATGGTGGCATTATTTTATGGTATTGGTTGGAAAAAAAATATTCGGGTTTGTTGTGCATTTGTTTTGCCTCATTATGGACTTGTATTGATTGTTCCGTGGAGCCTTCATTTCCTTTTATTGGGTTTTGCGGGTTGTATGGATAACCCGTGATGCTTTAATTTTTCATTATGGTATTTAATGTGGTTCTTTGGTAATTACTTACGTTCCCCGGTGACATAAGTCTTTGGTATGGTTGGTATGTGAAGAATCTGTTTATATTGTTGCCTTGGTTTTGTTTGGTAGGCTACCCTTTTTCGTGTTTTATCTTATCTAAAGTATCTACAAGTGCAATATTTGGCCTCATCATTATTACTTTGGATTCTAAGGTGTCGGTGGCTTCTTTAGCACCTGTTATCCCATTCTTTGCTATAGTATTTGGCTTATCATACGTATTGGGGCATTTTCTCGATTACATGGATGTCTGCTTATTCATTTCTGGGGGAGCTGCGGCTTTTTTGTTTTTCCGATACACTTATGGGAGTCAGGTTTGTGGGATAGGAGGGCCGTGTGTTCTTCACTTCATTTGGTTGGTAGTTGCATTTGGGTTTCTAGATGTTGGATGCTCATATTTGCAATTGCCCCAATTGGTGAATGACCGCCTTCTTTATCCCCTTCTTCTATCAAGCTCAAATTATCTTTCATTCCGTTTCATTTCGGCACTATTGAATTGGCTAAAATAAACTTTGGATTTTCCCTTTGCGGTTTTAGTTTTGTCCTTGGTTGCTTAGATGTGTCATGGACTCTTCCCCTCGGTTCGACCTTATTTTGCGGTCATTGCCTTCTTATGATTGCTTTCGATTTATCATTTTCTCTTTCAATTTTATGCTTTGGATTTTGGATGTATTTAGCTTGGGGTTTTCTCGGTTGATTGTAGCTCTTTGAGCGATGGTTGAGTGTAACCCCTTCTTTACCTTAATTTTTGTGGCAATAAAATACCCCAGTAATGGGGTTTCCCTAAAAAAAAAAAAAAAAAAAAGTCAGCTCTCTCTTTCAGATTTTTTTTCCCATCAGACCAATATCTGGCACAAACCTAAAAATCCACTCTTCAGTCTTCACCGCCAACCAAAACCTAAACCATGGAAAGACTTCGACATGCTTGTCAAAGCAATCTTTTGTCGCTCTCTTTTGTAAAAGCTAAAGATGCAACTGCTAATTTTTTTTTTAAAAGTAATAAAATAAAATTAATGGTTTTGACGATAAGATATGGTCAAGTGACTGGACTCCATTAAAACATATGACTTAATTAATTTTAAGTATTGTTGCATCGTTCACAGTACGAAATCCCCGTGACTTTCCCTCAGTTTCCATTAATTATTACCTTATATTTGATAAACAAACTAATTAAAGTATTGAATTCAATCCTAAATCAATTTAATAGCTAATATTAGCTTAATTAATGATAAATATATGACTACTTCGGTCCATTATTATACTGGTAATCAGTCAAACCTAGACATATACCATTCAATTTCAAACTTTTGTACTAAATGATAGTCAAGTTGGACAGAGAATGTTCAAAATTTAAAACCAACGATTCAGTCCAATATTGAACGATCAACGAAGAAACACGTAGAGCAGTTGACTTTGCAAGCAAGAAATGGATTAATGCATAGGAAGTGAAACTTAATGAGCATGTACATTAAGGTTTCTTGAAGTTGCAGTCACATGGAATCAGTTCATTCTTGAGTTTAAAATTATATTCCTTGAATTTGAAAATAATTATTTAAGAACATAACTTTAGCAATAACGTATTTTTAACTGTGAAATTTGAATGCATAATGAATCAATCATACATACAATTTTTAATCATATATACATGCACGAGAATAAAGATAAAAAAAAACTCAGTCAAAATTAATGTAATTTTCCAAGGAATTTGTTTTTTACATTTGTTTATGATTCCTACTGCTCTATTTATAAGAAACTATGTGTAAAAAATAAAAAATAAAAAAGCTGATATGCTATCATCATTCAACTTGCTAACATTCTTTTTAAATTACACAATTCTTTTAAAATGAATAAAAATCTTCACTTTTAAAATATATTTTCATCTTCAAACAATTCAAACAGGTGTTCATATGTACCAGTTTGTGCATGTGCACTCATGTATACAAAGATAGTTCATATAGTTCACATACATATATGCATGCACATACATTCCACACATATAGCAGTTCATGTCATTTACGTACACAAACATGCACAAATAATTCAAGCATAAGCAGTCAAATATAGTTCACATACAAATAAAAAAACTTATAAAACTCACAAATGAACAGCATATAAAACGTCCTAATTATATTTAATACATGTGTGATCATGAGGGCATGGAATGCATGTGGTGTTTAACCTCATGCATGTTCTGCATGCATTAATTCAACCTCGAGCTTTAGACCTCTTGAAGCTCCACTAGTCAAAATCGTGAATCATCATCCATGCTTCAAAAGATGGAAATTTAACATCCATGCATAAACCCAAATTTGGAACTTTGAATTGAATCTCAGTCAATTCAACCCTTTTTTTTTTGCATGCCCAGAGGCTCATTTTAACATTTCCGAAACATAACCTAGAACCTGATAGACACCTGATCTCTCCTATATATACTAATATATTCATTCCCTTTCTCCTGCATCTTACAGTTACAAGCTTCATTTAAATCTCTTGTCTCTGTGATAAATAATTAGTGCGATCGAGTGATCATGGAGAAGAATTTGAAACCGAGAATAGCTATTATCGGCGGTGGTATCAGCGGCCTGGCAGCTGCAAAAGTTGCTACCGTTTGAGCCGGTGCTATTCAGCCACCGACTCCATTGGCGGGGTGGAAGCACTGTTCCTATCGGTCGACGAGGTTGCAGACACCGCGACCCAACTACGAGTTCTCGGACTACCCGTGGAAAAATCGGGCCGAGCTTCCCAACCCACACAGAAATCTTGGATTACCTTCATGGTTATGCCACAACCTTCGGGCTGTGGCCTCTCCGCAGAAGTCCAAGATTGTGGAGGTCAGGTATCTTGGTGACAGGGAGAAGGCTGGTTTCACGGCTCTGTGGGGGGACGGACGGCCGCTTGCCGGTCAGCCCGTTTGGGAACTTGGGGTCGTGTCCGGCGACTCCGACGCTGTTGAGGTCGTTTCATCACCTCCCACATATATATCCCTCTAATCATCATTAATTAAATAACATTAACAAAAAAGCGCGCTTAAGTAGGGTATATCCTATGTAGATGATTTACCGATATTATTTTTCTAATTCGTTTAATTTCACTGTTCGCTATTAGAGATAAACTTTATTTATATTAAGTATTAAAAGTGCGTTTTTAATAACTTCAAAATATATGAATTTATGTATAAAGTAGGTCATATGTTCAGGCGGAAATAGGATTTTTTTTTAAACAGCTCAACTAGTAGAAGCAGGAAGAAGAAGCAGGAGGCGGAATATGAAAAGACTTCAGATTACCTATTCTTAAATTAATTTTTTTTCTTAAAGGTTACAAAATAAATAAAAATTCTGTCCCTTATTAATAATATTTTTTAATCTAATATTTAAAATTTTATCTACCAAGAAGATGTTCCTTCTCCCTTGAGTAGATGGGGGGCCTCATTACAGCTATGCCAAACATAGGTTGAATATACAGATTTTAATTTTTTTTTTTTTTACTATATTCAAATGTTTTACATCAGTTAATCTTCATTACTTACGTAAATTTTTTATGGTAAATGTTGAAATAAAAAAAAAAATGTTTGCTTTATTATTTTCTTTCTCACTCCCTCTAATATAATATTTATATTAAAAATTCAGGAAAGCTCTTTTTACCATTTTTTTTTGAAAAAAATGGGTTTTACTTGTTAGACAATTTAATATAAATATAATATAAAATTTAAAAAATTAATCGCATATTATATTCAACTTAAAATAAATTTAATGAATATTAAATCGAAAAAAATTTAATGATATAGAATCTATCATGAACTAAATTTAATCAAGATAATATTTCTTTCTTCAATATTATCATCAATAAATGCTATATCTTTCATAGATGGTTACAATTATTTTAAATATCTGACCTAATCAGATGATTTATACAATTATTTATTTGCTATAATCAATGTTTTTTTTTTTGGAAAATTATAATCAATTTAACGTTCAGTAATTTTTTTTTAATAAATTCAATCATGTCTGTCCTATACGGCATCATTCATTTTATTTCAGCCACCATTGACTAAGCATTGACTCCTTAAAACAAAACAAATGGGGCAAATAATAAAAATAAGTCAAACACAGCCTTTTAATTAATTGCCATCTATCATAATTAAGGAATGTGGTAATAAACCAACAAAAGTCAAAAGCAATAAGATGAAATAAAGAAAGACGTGAACGTTAAAGTAGTTATTATCGTATAATATATATATATATATATATATATATATATATATATATATATATATATATATATATATATATATATATATATATATATATATATATATATATATATATATATAGTTTTTTTTATGTCAGGGTCTTTGAAAAGCTTTTTTTTACCATAAGTTTTTTTTTTTTAATTTTGAGAAATAAATTTTGTAAAATAAATTAAAAAAAATAAAAATAATTTGTTCAGCATATAAAATTTTAATCAAACAATCAGACAATGAAGCATTTGTTGTTATTAAATTATTAATTGTGAATGTTGTTGACTTTTCATCTGGTGTGTTTGAAAGCTGACTGAAAATTGGAAGTCAAGCTTAATGTATTTGGTTTATAATAATATTAAATTTGAAATGCAGGGGCAGATGGTCAACCATGCACAATGCTGATAAGGACGTTGCACTGGACTGTCCCTTCCTACTCCATATGGGGTCTGCCCTTCTTCTTATTCTACTCAACCAGGCTGTCTCAGTTCCTTCATCCGCGGCCAAACCAAGGTTTCCTTAGATCTGTTCTCTGCGACATCTCTGCTCCATTGGTATACGTCCTTTATCAATCTGTTTATTTGATAAATAATTTATAAAAAATAGTAAAAAAAGAATTAATGGGAAGTCAAGTTTGAGCTATTAAAATTATGGGGCATTTACATACATAATATATAATTATTTTATATTTGCATAAATAATATTTAAATCTTTAATATTATATCAAAAATTATATCATCATTCTCTTTTAAAGTGAGATGCATACATTCATGTATAGAATAAGTATTATTTTATAAATATCAAACTTTTGATATTAGATACGTAGATATATAAGAATTATATGATTTATATGCAAATCTTCTTAAAATTATAAAGATGTGAAAAGTAAAGTAAAATTGTAAAAAATTATTGTGAGTATTATGAATTCTTTTCATTTTAAATAAAAAATTTATGAAAAATTTCACTTAAAATAAAATATTTTATTAAGGAAATAAGATGTTGGATGCAATAAGATTTTCAACGTAATCGAATGATGTACTATATTCAATTGGATGAAAGACTACTTGTCTTTCTTCCAAAACTTCAAATAGTCGGCAGTTGCCTAATTTAACGAAAAGCTTCTAAGAATACGATATAATGCGTGAAATTAAGATATAATATAGTAGGAATTTCATTTACGATTTGAAGTACTTTTACCTTCAGCAAAATTTATGCTGGTCTGATAAGAAGCTATTTTTATATAGCTTTAATCTCGTAATTTGCTTGGTAGTTTGAGTGATTAATCCTAGATTGAATTCAGTTGTTGGGTTTGGTTTGAGTCAAAGCGATAAACCCTTTCTATGAGTCAACCAGTAATGAAGGAAAGTTAGCTTTCGATCCGTTGGATCTGGCTAATCTGCTTGGATGGGCTCACTTGGATTGGTTCTTCTTGAGTTTGAGCTTGCCGGATTGCTGTATTCTTTACGCCATTGGATCATTTCTTTATCGGATGGTTCTTGATTCTTTGAATGGCGTTAGTATTCCAATTTGTTGATATCGGCGGTTTGATCAGGAAATGAATCATTGTTGGATTGAACTGACGATCTTGATCGTTGGATCTATATTTTGAATTAACTAACCTTTTCTTTCCTATCATTTGTTTGTTATCCTTGAAGCGTCGACTAGCTCGAGAGAATCAGGGAAAAGAAGCGGCGCGTTAGTGATTTGGAGGAGAATCCTTCAGTGAGGATCAACCATGGAAATGCCTTGGGGAAGAAGAATAGAGGAGACCGAGAGAGGAAGGAGTTCTTGAGATAAATCTTTCATCCTTTACCTTCGTTGTTCTTCTCTATTATAGTTTTAAAGTTGGTTCTTCTAAAGTATTCTTTGGCTCACATAACTAATTTACATTTGCATGTCGTGTATTGATTTACTTTCCTTGCTCGTCTTGTATCGATTGGATAGCTTGATCTCTTCTTGTCTTTGTCGTTATTTAGAGTTCTTGATTCTTGCTTTGCTCTAAGTTTTGATAATTGCGGCATGATCTTACGGAAGGATTCTTTGATTAGTAGTCTTTTTTGTGGTGATGCTTTGGCCTTATTCACATCTTTGTTGATAACTTGTTGTCATTTCTAGTTGATCTGGTTCTATTGAACATCCTATCTATCGTCTAGTATTTGTGCTCTTGAATTAGTATAGTTGTAATACTTTCCTTTCTCAGAATTGTTTAGTTTTTCTTTATGCTTGGTCCTTACGTGATGATTAATTTGGGCTATTGGATTAGTTGTAAGCCCCTCGTATTCAAATTGAGTTAACTTAATATTTGTAGTTTATTTCATGCTCGATACCCCATGATTGTAATATTTCCCTTTTATTATTCGGTGGTTTGAATCATTCTCTGTAGAGTAATGTCTTGGATTTTAATTACATTTGTTGCTTTGGGGATATGGATTCATATCATTACCCTCTCACCGACCTTGTCCTCAAGGTCAATCTTCTGAGGATGCTTTACGTATTTCTTCAATCTATTTCATTTCTTGTTGATACTTTCCTCCCGATTTAATGTGTTGCTCCTCTGTAGTAATGCTCGTGATCACCCTATTTTATTAGTGTTTCTTTGTTCTTAATGATAGAGTTTAATTTGAATTGAGGGGTTAAGCATAAAATTGGGTTGATTGTAGTAAATCCGATTACGTATGTAATTTGTGTTTGATTACGCTTTCAGTGCTTTATGTGAGCCCACTGTAATAGTCTTGTGAATTCCTCCCTTAGGATCCTTACTTTATATGTCCTTTCTCTTGACTTTATCAAGATTACCTTTGTAATGTGGTGGAAGGTTGTATCTGGGAAATCTTGTGGCCATTCTACTTGAAGTTGGAAGGAATTGTTGTGCCCCATGACTTATCCGTGGACTATCTTATGCTAGATAATTGGCTATATCCATTTTATCTATCTAGGCTAATTCTATTATTCTTGAGAACTTATTTAGGCTATTTTATACTTAGACATTTATATGTCTGTCTTAACGATTGAATATTTTGAAGTTTGGTTCTAAGGCATTCTCTTGTATCCACGAGTTTACGGTTGACTATAATGAGTTGATATTCTTGTTCTTCATTGACACTCATGAATGCACATAAGTTGGCTAACTTTTGTTGCTATATTCATTGCCATGTGGTGGATTAGCATAGGTGTTTCTTTGTATTCTTTATTATTTGTTGTATCGATAGCTATCCTCCATTAGCAGCAATTGAAATGCTTGTTGCTGAAGTAGGTTGTAGGGCTAATTTCTCTTCTAATTTGGTTTAAGCCACGATTCAAAGCAACTTTGTAGCATTCTGTGGGATATCTCGACATTTGGTTAAGGTCTTCAAACTCGATATAAGCTTTTACTGTTGTTGTTGTTGAAGCTAGCTAGTTCTCCTCTTAAATCTGTGAGGGAAGGGCCAAATCTCACCTTGTTCTTTGAGCGTGGCCAAGAATGCAATTGTTTATTTGCTTGCATCCATTGATACCAACTTAATGCAGACCATCCATGTATATTGAGGATATTAAAATTTCGATCATGAGGATTGATATCTTGAAAAAATTGCTCGCTTTAAAGATCCATCCTCTAGGATCTCCCTTAAATCTGGGCATATCTATTTTAGAGGCATTGATATGGGTGTGTGTGTGTATGTATGTTTGGAGAATAGGATTCATCAAGGGATGCATTACATACACGGCTTTGAGCTTTTTCACTTTCTATTGATGTCAATCTCTTTAATATTTCATTCAATGCCATAGTGATTGAGTCATTCTTTTTCATTGTTGTTGTCAGTAACACATGCTTCAAGTGTTTTGGCATTGTCTCACGGTTCCTCGCCATTTTCAGTGTTGTAGGTGTGAGTTGTGGGAATGAAGAGTGAAGTCAAGAGCCAATGATAAGAAATATTTTTTTGTAATATAGCTTTAATCTCGTAATTCTTTGATAAAGCGGTAGTTTGAGTGATTAATCCTTCGGATTGAATTCGTTCTGTTGGGTTTGGTTTGAGTCAGTGAGTTAAACCCTTTCTATTGAGTCAACCGAGTAATAGAAGGAAGCGTTAGAGCTTTCGATCCATTGGATCTAGCCTTTAATCTGCCGTTGGATGGGCTCACTTGGTTCTTCTTGAGTTTGAGCTTGAGCCGTCGGATTGCTGTATTCTTTCGCCATTGGATCAGTTTCTTTATCGGATGGTTCTTGATTCTTTGAATGGCGTTAGTGGATTCTTTGATATCGGCGGTTTGATCAGGAAATGAATCAGTTGGATTGAACGCACGGCGATCTTGATCGTTGGATCTATATTTTTAACCTAACCTTTTCTTTCCTATCATTTGTTTTGATCGATCCTTGAGCACGACTAGCTCAGAGAATGCAGGAAAAGAGAGGAAGCGGCCAGTGATTTCGGAGGAGAATCCTTCCGGTGAGGATCAACCATGGAAATGCCGGGGAAGAAGAATAGAGAATTTGGACCGCAGAGGAAGGAGTTCTTGAGATAAATCTTTCATCCTTTACCTTCGTTGTTCTTCTCTGTATAGTTTTTAGTTGGTTCTTCTAAGTATTCTTTGGCTCACATAACTAATTTATTGCATGTCTGTATTGATTACTTTCCTTGTCTTGTATCGATTGGATAGCTTGATCTCTTCTCGTTGGCTATTTAGAGTTCTTGATTCTTGCTTTTCTCTAAGTTTTGATAATTCGCATGATCTTGGAAGGATCTATCTTCAGTGGAGTAGTCTTTTTGTGGTGATGCTTTGGCCTTATTCACATGCTGTTGATAACTTGTTGTCATTTCTAGTTGATCTGGTTCTTCAACATCTATCATCTGTACTCATTGTAATTATTTGTGCTCTTGAATTAGTATAGTTGTAATACTTTCCTTTCTCTGGAATTGTTTAGTTTTACGTTGTCTTCATACGTGATGATTAATTTGGGCTGTATTGGATTAGCTAAGCCCTTTTCTTTGTATTCAAATTGAGTTAACTTCGTAATATTTGTAGTTTATTTCATGCTCGATACCCCATGATTACGTAATATTTCCCTTTCTGTTATTATTGGTTTCAATCATTCCTCTGTAAGGGCTGTAATCTGTTGGATTTTAATTCTGTTGTTGCTTTGGGGATATGGATTCATATCATGGTCAGAATAAGCGTATGTGATTTAATCGTATATATTGATTATGACATGCATCAGTATATATATTGGTGATTCATGCAGAGGAAGGGTGTCTCCAAATTCATAGAATCATATCTGACTTGGAAACTTCCACTGAACAAATACGGACTGAAGCCTGAACATCCCTTTGAAGAGGATTATGCTTCCTGCCAGATGGCCATATTGCCGGAGAATTTCTTCTCCGAGGCCGATGAGGAAAGATTAAGTTTGAGAAATCTGGGAAATGGTGGTTTTGGGAGGAAGGAGTGGTTTTGGAAGACAAGAGAAAGATAGAAGCTGATATCGTCTTCCTCGCCACCGGTTTCGACGGCAAGAAGAAGCTTCGACTGGTTCTGCCACAGCCCTTCTCCGGCCTTATAGAGGATTCCTCCGGCGTCATGCCTCTCTACAGGCGAGTTGATTAATTTCAGGATAACATGCTCGTTTGCCTTATAAGATAATATTGATTGTTAAGTCGTAATGTTATAATTAATTAAATAGGGGAGCATAAATCCATTGATTCCTCACATGGCCTTCGTGGGTTACATTGAAAGCGTATCGAACCTGCCCACATCAGAACTTAGGTGCAAATGGCTGTAGGCTGCTTGAAGGGCGGTTCAAGCTTCCGAGCGTTGAAGAAATGTTCTCACAGATACGTCAGGAAACAGAGATAATGAGAAAGACGACGAGGTTCTATCGTCGCCATTGTATCTCCACCTTCAGCATCAATCACAGCGATGAAATATGTGAGGAGATGGGTTGGAATTCATGGAGGAAGAAGAGCTGGTTTTTGAGGCCTTCAGCCCTTACAACAATCAGGACTATAACGAAGATGATAGTGATGAAGATTGATCCATTAATCAGTGCGCGCGTACTATATGTTTTCAAAGCTTCATAAATGAATTCATAATAATAATTTAAAAAATGCTATAATTTAATGAAAAATAAGGGTGAATAATTTTAGTTTTCAAAGCTTCATACTCATAAGAAACTGGAGAACAGTGCCAGGTGTTAATAAACAGGTTCCAATTATGTAAGTTTATTTATTTGTTTCATTTTGAATACATTCAGTAATTTGATCTTGTTCTGTAGAAATTGATTAAGTCGTGTAATTTTTTATTGAATTTACCAAATGAATGACAGAATCACAAGCATATGTCCATTATCCTCCATTTTGGTGCCTTATGACAACAATAATATTAAAATTTGTGTGAGTTATAGACAATTTGAGCTCTAGTATGAATTAAAAAAAAATAAATTCTATCAAATGGGAGTTTTGCCAATTTGTTTAGAAAAATGAGAATATATATATATATATATATATATATATATATATATATATATATATATATATATATATATATATATTTTTATATTTATATTATCATTTGAATCATTTTTATGATAAATTCATATACTTCAAATATTTATTAAAATTTGAAACCGAGATCTCCGAGAACTATTCAAAATCTCGACCAATTGGTTGAGAGGAAGAACGTAAAACGATAATTTAATTTTTGTTATTTAAATTATTTATGAGCATTTAACTTATTTTACAGTAAAAAATTTAAGCTAATAAAAAATTATTAATCATTTAATATATCTACGTTAATATATGATTCAACTATACCATACGTGAGATTCCATAAATAACTTTTATACGCCATAACATCATAATTCTCTTTCGCCCCTTAAACCCCTATCATTGCTTCTTCAAATCTTTATTTTTTTAATTAGCTTTACTAAAATAAAATAGTTATATTAAGCCATTTAAAAGTTTTTTTTGTTTAATCTCCACTTTCAAAAAACTAAATAAATAAATAAATGTACAAATCTAATATTTAAAATTAAAATACTTTTCATCCCAACTGAATTAAACTACGGTACGCTATTTGAGATGACACACTATTTGAGATGAAAGATTTAATCAAACAAGTATCTAATTCTAATCATAATTGATTTAAATTATGACTCAATAATTATATGTGACTTTCTAGTCAATTATTATCTTCTTCTCCCTAATAATTAAATGCGTAATTAAACATTGACTATCGGTACATACAATTAACTTTAATTGACTCAATATTTAACTCTCTATCATCTCAATTCGAAACGAACTGAAATGACTTCTCCAATAATTTGCTTTTAATTAAGGGGTTGTTTGGTTGCTTGCATTTAGAATGTAAAGTAAACTGAATACAATGTATTTATATTACTTTAACTTATTTGGTTGAAAACTCTATCATGAAATTCTTTTTTTCTTGTTTGGCAAAATAATGTAATGTAAAATCTATTGATTACAATATCGGCGGCGGCGGTGGCAGCGGCCGGCGGGTGGTGGTGGTGAGCGGATGGCGATGGTCGATGGCGGCGGCCGGCGGTGATATGGTCGGCAATGATGGTGGTCATCGGCGGCGGCGGTCGATGGTGGTCGGCGGTACTACGGTGGTGATGGCGGCGAAGCGGCGGCGAGTGGTGGTCGGCGGCGGCTAGTGTGTGGTCGGCGGCGGTGGTCGGCAACGAAAAAACATTTACTAGTGTATTTGGAATTCCGTCCAAATTCAAATACCATGTTCTAATGCATTTCAAATACATTACAAATGCATTGAAATTTACTTTTCACCATACCAAACACTCAAAAAATTAAATTCCCTGCATTTGATTTACTTTACACTCTAAATCGCAATAAATAGCCTAAATCAAAACAAATAATGAGATAGCAAGAGAGAGAGAGAGAGAGAGAGAGAGAGAGAGAGAGAGATCTAAGTTAAAATAATTATTTGCATTCTTCATAAAGATATCATTATGTTTGGACTCAATAACATAACATTATGTGACAATCAATATTTAGTTGTTGTATAACTATGAAATATTATTGTTCGTGTTAGAAAACCGATTCGTAGAATAAAGTTTACTTTTGTTGTGAAATCCACACAAATATTTGAAGAGTGAACAACTAAATTTTACGTGAAAAAATCTTAGAAAGAGGGGAAAAATCAGGCTAGCCAGTAAAATCTTCCACTATATATATTGATTTCGTTTAAGTTTTATCGATGAGATTACTGAAATTTTATATGAAAGCGACAAATCAGAATCCCGTCATGGTAACTGCAGCGATGGTTAGCATAGTTATTGTGATAGTTAGCGATGGTGATGCGGCGGTCGGCGGCAAGCGGTGATGGTAAGGAATGGCGACAATGATGGCTTATGATGATAGCGGTAGTGGCCCGGCGGCGGTGGTCGATAGCGATGATGATCGATGATGGTGGCGATGATCTGGCGATGGTGGCGGTAGTGTCAGCGGCAGTGGTGCGGTGATGACAGCGATAGTGATTGATGGCGGCGAGAGGCGTGAGTAGCGGCGATGGTTGGCGGCGTGTGGTGTCATGGTGAGACGGTGGTGGCGATGGCTAGCGGTGGTTGTGGCGATGGCGGCGGCGGTGCTTCATTGCGGCAATGGTGCCTGATGTGGTAATTATATGGATTATCTTTGCCTTGAGCTCTCTCTTCTCTTTTGGGCTCCTCACGTGAAAATGAGAGTATTTATAGATTAGAATGACATTTATAAATACGCAAAATCAAACCACTCCATACGACGAATGATTCCTTGATCATATGATGTATTTTAAATATTAAAATGCTCAAATGAAGTCAAAATCAAGGGATCTTGGGCTTGTTAGATCCGGCTCATCAAGACGCTCGATTTGATTATAAACACTCAATATTTTAGAACTATTTAGGGATTCAATTGATATCCCAAAGTTTCCAATGATATTTTAAGTGCTTGATGTAGCTAGTTTGACTTAGGATCAATTACTTTCGACATCAAGATTGGTCTTGGTAGAATTTTCAATGTCATATTAATTGCCCTTATTTTTGGATGACATTATCGCTATCATCCAAAAAAATATGCCAAAAAATTGAAAATAACAAATTCTTCAATGAAATTTGTCGGTTCATTAACTTTTGCGTCACATATAGTTTGAGAGAATAGATCTTCATGGGTGTATAAGATTATGATCACGGAAGTGGGTGGAGCCATTGTGGGCGTCTTGAGTGCTAAGACGCAAGGTTGAGCAGGGCGCTGAATACTAGCGAGGCGCCGCGAGGAGCTTCAGCGTGTAGCGCGTGCATGCGATATAAAACATCTTGATGAGCATTTTTTCGATTTTCTTCAATTTTTTTCATTTTTTCTGTTTTTATTTATTCCATTTTTCCCCTAATTGGATTTATAAAACCCCTTTAGATTCAAGTTAGGAGACATAATTCTCATATGCTATAGTGATCTTCTGCGTTGGATGAGAAATTATCTAGCAGAAGTTCAGGGCCTAAGAGTAATAATATTTTTTTTTCTTTTGTCAGTGAAGCTCTGACCTTCTTCTTAAAAGAAGGTCATTTGTTTCGTTGATCAAGACCCGCAGTTCATACGGCGAGGCTCCGATTTTTCCTCGAGAGAGGTGCCAACTGTCCTCGTCAGACCAACCAGGTTTGGAGGTGATCAAGACCCGTAGTTCATACAGTGAGGCTCTGGTTTTTCCTCGAGAGAGAGGCGTCAACTATCCTCGTCAGACTGACCATGTTTGAAGGTAATCAAGGACCATAGTTCATACGGCGAGACTCCGATTTTCCCTTGAGAGAGGTGTCAACTGTCCTCATTGGACTGACCAGATTTGGAGGCGATCAAGACCCGTAGTTCATATGACGAGGCTCCAATTTTCCATCGAGAGAGGCGTCAACTATCCTTGTCGGACCAACCGGGTTTAAAGGTGATCAAGGCCCATATTTTCTACTTTTTATTATAGGAAATTGAATTTCTTGAAACTCCAATGGATGGTTCAGCAGTTGACAACTACCAAGGTGGCAAGGAAGCGTCAATTAGGAACCATTCCTCAAAAAACTTAGAAAATCTAACAGGTAATTTCAGAGTATCATTAGAGAGAAATAACTTTTTTTCTTTTCTGATCTCATATGTATGTGTATATTTTTCGTCAGATCATAGGCAAAAAATTTAATCCAAAACTGTCCATGAGAAACCAAGTCAGGAAAGGATATGCCCAAGTATTGGAGTGAGTGAGTTACTTCACACGACTGACCTTTATCTTTCTCTCCTCTTTTTTTGTTTCATATTTATGATGTATTTTCACGGGATGATGGTGAAAACAATAGCGTGGGCGATTCTGACGATATATCATCCATCTGGCCCGGCAGTTTAATGGTGCTCCGTAGGAAATTTTATTTCTCAAATGAGTTGGTGGCTATTATTGCCAAAAGTCTGATCGGGCACATTCTCCTCTGCAAGGATACTTTACTATTTCTGAGATGATTCTCCATGCGGGATTGCGATTCCCTTTGGCTCCTGAATTGATTGAGGTCTTTAAAATATGCGGTGTAGCTTTGTCATAATTTTTATTTCGAGCTTTAGTGATCATCGTTGGTTTAACTATCTTCTTTAGAGAGCGTGGTGCGACTTTGAACATCAAGTATTTATGCTGAATGTGTAGATTTATATGTGATGCTCAGGGACATGTTTCATATCGAGGTATAAAGAATTGTATAAAATTTTCAGCATGAAATCCATCTAGAAATTGGTCAAATGGGTTCTTTTTTTGTGAAAAATGAGTGGGGCCTCCCTAAGAGATGGGAAAGATTGAATGACCTTCCGGATTCATTACTGATTGAAGAGAATGAAATCCTAACAACTCTCAATATTCTTGATATAGGAGGCTTGTAGCACGAGTTACGTCATATTGACAAGTATATAATTGAAGATAAAATGTTCAAGGTTGGCCTTTCCATTCAGGCAGGGAGATCTCATGCTTTCACGAAGAAATCAAGTAAAGGTGATGAAATGTCTCCTCATATTCAGGATTCTTTCAAGAATTACAAAATCAAGGTGACAACAAAGCTTCTTTTTTAAAGAAAAGAAGACATGTCAAGTAACTATGTCAAATATTTGCGAGAAGATGTTCTCCCTAGTTGGCCTCGAGTTTAGCTATCTCAACTCATAATGGAGGGATTCATTTCTCAAGTACATTCACGAAAAGGTGTTAAAACACGTCTTGGATGTCAAGCGGCAGTATTAGTACATTATTTTCCATTTCTCTTTCTTTTCTTCTTTCCTTTTTTTTTTCGTGTAATATTTATGATTTTTTGATTATAAGTAACCCAAACATTAGGACTTATGGATCATTTGGGTGTTGCTCTAGATGAGTGGACTACTAAATTTATGAAGGTAAAATACTTGCAAGATGAGTACAAGCAAAAGATGCTAAGGCCAAAGAAGCAGTAGCTATGGAGGATTAGCTAATTGGGTGTAGAACTGAGCTAGCAAACATGTCAACTTCTCTTTCTCTCCAGCATCAGGAGGTGGAGCATACTCATGACGAGCTGATTAAGGTGAGGCAGACTCACCGAAGAGAAAAGACTCAAGGCTTTTGTGAGAAGAAAGCTCTTGAGCTGGAAAAGAAGTATTACATGATCGTCTTTTGAGAAGGAGCTTATAATGTTAGAAGCGAAAATAAAGTCTCCTTTGAAGGTGGAAGTCTTTAAGAACTCCACCTTATCACGCTATCGAGGATCATATCCAAGAAGCTCATAATCATATTCTTGATGTTGAAGTGAAGGACTTGGAGCTCCAATATTTGGAGGAAGGCTTCATCCGAGGATTCCTAAAATGAATCCACTTAGTATATCACAAAATTGGGGCGAGTATTGAGTATCTGTCTCCCAGTCAAGTATCGAGACCCTTCCTAGATTGAGATGAATGAGTTGGGAGTGATTTTAAGGGGGCATCTTCCAATGGTGAGGAGGATGTTGATATCATGTAGTATCACTTGAGGATACATTTATTTCTCTTTTATCTATGTATTATTTATTATTATTATTATTATTATTATTATTATTATTATTATTATTTTTGTATCCAGAATTTTGATTCTTTCTTATTTCATCATGTTAGAGTTATCAATGATAGTAAACTAAAATTTTGGGTGATTTTCTCTCATTTTGTTTTCTATCCAGAGTGATTAGTGAATATTATTCGACGACTAACTGTCTGAAGAGGTTTGGGAAGTCCACCAAAGTACTTTTCAACTATCTAGGTATTAGTCAAAATATTATTTGACATCTTATCTATATAGAAGAGGCCATGGAATGTCTTGAGGACTTTTGACCTACAGGTTTTAGTCAAAGTGTTACTTGACTTTTTACTTGTATGGAAGAGGTCGATCAAATCCCCTTGGGATTAATCATGCCCGAGACAATGTGAGTTGTGCATTCCAAGTGGGAGGATTAAATGAAGAATTTTATTTATATGCAATTGAAAGAAAAAGCCATAAACTCATTACTTTGATAAGGTCGGTGATATAATATTATCATTAAATAACTTAACGAAGATATGAGTTGAAGAGGAAATGACAAGAGAGATAAAATAAAAGTTACAATATTTATGCAGTAGGAATTACTGATAATACTTTCGAAGATTCTCCGTGTTCCAAGTTCGAGGTAAGATTTTTCTCTCTAGATCCTTGAGCTTAAATATTCCTGGCTTGACCATAGCTGTAACCACATAAGTGTCATCCCAAAGAGGTGAGAGCTTATTGCGTTGAGGGGGCTTTGCCCAAGACTTCAGGACAAGTCACCAATAGAGATAGGACGGGATTTCACTCTTCTATTGAAGTGATGAGCTATCCTTTGGTGGTAGGAAGCAATCTAAAGTAGGGCCATGTCACGAGTTTCGGGGAGTAGATCGAGTTTTTCTTCATTCTTATTGAATGATTGAATGCTTGGACTTAGAATCGATACTTGGTATAATAGCTTCATGTCGAAACACAAATTATATGGTGTCTCACCGGTCGAGTTCACAATGTATGAGTGGTAAGCCCAAAGAATATTAGAGAGCTCCTCAACCCATTTCCCCCCAGCCTTCTCGAGACACGTTTTTAACCCTTTGAGTATAGTCCTCTTGGTAGCTTCAGTTTATCCATTAGTTTAAGGTTGGGCCACAGCCGTATGTAGCAGCTGAATATGAAGATCTTTACAAAAAGATGTAAAGGCTTTTTCAGTAAATTAGGTTTCAATGTCGGTGATGATCTTTGCAGGAAGACTGAATAAACATATTATATTTTTCCAAACAAACTGTTTAGTGTTTGCCTTCATGATTTTAGCGAGTGGTTCAGTCTCCACCCATTTAGTGAAGTAGTTGACAACTAAAATGATAAACTTTTGTTGCCCTGACGCTATTGAAAAAGGTCCCATGATATCAATTCTCCATTGAGCAAAAGGCCACGGGCTTTGAAGGGATGAGCTCTGTGTGGTGTATGAGAGGTTAGAGTGCTGACAACTCACACTTTTTTTTGAAATCCAAGACATCTTACCTCATTGTAGGCCAATAGAACCTTTACTCATAATTTTAAGCCCTTCCTCTGAGTGTTCTCCACATATATCCCAGTGAACCTCTCTTAATGTATAATTAGCCTCTGATGATGAGAAGCATTTAAGGTATGACCTAAAAATAGATTGTTTGTATAGTTCACCTCCGATAATAATAATAAAGTTTGGAGGCGAGGCGATTGGGTCTTCAGGGAGGGTCCCTTCTTGTAGAAAGAATAATATGGGGTTCATCCACGAAGGTTCCTTCATCTCATTAATTGCTTGTATTACCCATGACCCTTGGATACTAAGAAAATATATTTTCTCAACATGCCATCTCTTAAATAGATCTTCAATAGTAGAGGTAGCAAGCTTAGCGAGAGCATCAGCTTGAGTGTTCTTCTCTCGAATATGTGAATGATTTGATGTATCTTAATATGGGCAAGAAGTGACCTCACCAAGCTGAGGTATTATGCTAGCTGGGGATTATGAACATTAAAGTTTCCCTCAACTTGGGAGGTGAAAAGTTGAGAGTCAGTGTGGATCACTAAGTTTTGAGCTTCACAATCAATGCCAAGTCTCAACCTGATTAGAGCCTCATATTCCCGCCATATTATTAGCGTAGGTAATTTTAGGTGAAGTCCATACTCTAAGGTATCTTATTGGAGAAAATAAGTAAGAATTACTATGGCACCATCATTTCAAGACCCATCAACATAGATGATCCATTGAGGAGATGAAAGAGATGTAATAGATAGCTCATTTGGAGTAGGGACAAGACTCCACTCATAAAGTCCGTGAGTACTTGAGACTTTATGTCCGCTGGTAAAAATGAATATCAAACTGTCTCAATTCTATGGACCATTTGATTAACCTTCCAGATGCCTCTGGTTTTATAGAATGACCCTCAATGGTAAATGAGTATAAATATCGATGGTGTGAGCTCGGAAGTATGGATGCAATTTTTGTGCTGAGAAAATTAAAGCCAAAGCCATCTTATCTACTAGTGGATAACGACTTTCTATATCAGAGAGAATTTTTCTAACATAGTAAATTGGTCATTGTATTGCTTTTTTCTCTCGCACTAAAATTGAGCTTATTGTGTTGGAAGAGACAGTGAGATATAAGTATAATATCTCTCATTGGATAGGCTTGGATAGTAAGGGTGGAGATGCAAAATATTCCTTTAGTTGCTCAAAAATAGCTTGACATTCATCAGTCAACTGAAAATTATTATTTTTAACTCCCTTTAATATTTTAAAGAATGAAAAGTATTTATCCCTAGAACAGGCTAAGAAGCGGGATAAGGCAGCAATTCATCTATTCAAGCATTGAACTTTCTTAATATTATTTGGAGGAGCCATATCTCTGAGCGCTCTAATTTTCTTAGGATTAGCTTTAATCCCGTGGTGGGGGACCATGAACACAAGAAATTTTTCCAACGTAACCTCAAAAGCACACTTGGTTGGGTTGAGTCTTATATTATAACGTCCAAGAAGGTTAAAGCATATTTCTAAGTCAAAAATATGTTATGATTCTTCTAAGCTTTTTACTAACATATCATCCACATATACCTCCATTGTGTGGCCTAAGAGGTCTTTAAAAATCTTATTCATAAGGCGTTGATAGGTAGCACTAGCATTTTTTAACTCGAATGACATAACTTGGTAATAATATAAACCTTTATATGTTTTAAAAGATGTGACTTCTTCATCCGTTGGGTCCATTTTTATTTGGTTGTAACACGAAAAGCATCTAAAATTGAGCATTTGATGCCCAGACGTAGCATCAACCAATTGATCAATTTGGGGGAGGGAAAAACTATCTTTCGGGCAAGCTTTATTGAGATTAGTGCAATGAATACACATTCTCTAAGTTTCATTTGCTTTCTCAACCATGACAATATTTGCTAGCCATGTAGGATAATATACTTCTTGTATGAATCTCGCTTCTAAGAGCTTGTTAACTTCTTATTCAATAGCATGTAGGTGATCAGGTGCAAAACTTTGCTTCTTTTGGATGATCGGTTTGAATGTTGGATCAATCTTGGGAGTGATCACATTAGGCATATCTGTCAGACTCTAAGCAAAGATGTCTTGATTTTTGCATAAGAAGTCTATGTATTTTACTCTTTGTTCGTCTGAGAGCATAGATCTGACTTGCACTGTTCGTAAAGGTTGGTCATCTGATAATGAAACATGGAGCAAGTCTTCTTCAGGCGAAGCCCTTTGGGTACTTCTTCATCTAGAAAATTAAAATTCTCGATACTGAAGGTCACCGAAGGGCGTAGTTGAGCTTGTATGAGGTAACATGATTGTGTTATTTATTAACTTTTACAGACCACTCCAACCCTAATGGGGGTCAAAAATTTTATCTTAAGATGAAATACCAAAGTAACAGTACCAAAAATTGATTAGAGGGGTCTTCCAAAGATAGCGTTGTACACTGAATTTGACTCACCATGAATTGAATTGAATGAGTTACTTGTCAAGAAAAATCTTCGAGGATAACAGGAAGGGTGATTGCCCCCTCCACTCGCACATGGCAATTATCAAACCTATATAATGGCCCTGCAGTGGGTTGGAGTTTTTCCCTAACTAGGTCCATGCTAAGAAATGTGGAGTAAAATATGACATCGATAGAACTCCCATTATCAATCAAAATTCTCTTAACATTATAACATGGGTCACCAATCTCCGCACTAATGACAAGTGGATTTTGATGCGAAACTTGGACTCCTTCTAAGTCCGAGTCATTAAAAATGATGTAATGATCAATATGGGATTTATTTAACTCTGGCTCTTCGGAGGTGGCAATGAGGACTTGATTAGATAGTTGTGGTCATCCTGCGATTGTTTCAATTTCTCCAACTAGCTGATGACTATTTTGTTATTTCTATGATGATTGTCTTGGTTTCCCCCAATTGGAGTTATGTTTGCATGAGTTGATTGATTCTGCATAAATTAACATTGATATCCTTTTTGAATGAGTCTCACAATCTCTTCTTTGAGTTATTTACTCGCCTCAATAGTATGTCCACAACTTCGATGGAAGTGACAATATTGCTCCTGATTTCTTGAATATGGTTTCAGTGGATGTGGCCACTTAATGATATCTTCATCTCAAATGGCCATCAAGATATTAACATGAGATGTGTTAAGTAGCATGTATTCCTTTTTTGGGCGTGGTTCACGTCGTTGATGTGAGGTCCGTGGAGGGAGATCATGACTACCTTATTGCTTTTTTTGATGGGATTGTCGATCTGTGTTTCCTGAGACACTCTTATATTTTCCTATGGATTATTCAAATTATTTACGATGGGCGTTAATAGCCTCATCAGCAGATATTTGTGCTTCCACACAATGAACTAAGTCAGCATATGAGCAGACCGTATCTCAGATTAGTGATAAGTAGAAAGGCTCAGGACGGACCACTTCAATAAAAACTCTTAATAATTTAGGGTCTACTATAGGTATTTGGTGAGCCTCTAAGGAGAACATCTAGAAGTACTCCTTAAGTGATTCATCCTCATTTTGATGAATGCCTGAGAGATGAGAGAAATCTTTAATGATCCTCCGATTTGTAATGAACTGTTCTACAAAAATCTTGGTGAGTTCGTCAAAGATATGGATGGATCCCCCTGAAAGGGAGTAGAACCAAGTGCGACCCTGACCCTTGAGGGTGACTGGAAAGACTTGACAAAGCAGTGTGTTAGGAGATCGTTAGATATGCATGATGGCCCTGTAATAGTCGATGTGTTCAAATGAGTCAATTGCCCCATCATAGGAGTCGATGCTCGGAAGCTTAAAACCTACGGAAATAAGATGTTGAAGAATAGCTTCAACCAAACGTGAAGACTCTTGATAGTTGCGATGAGAGGGAAGATGATTTCCATATTTAAAGTGAAATTCTTCTCACACTAAGTATTGTAATTCCACACGTATAACATGACATGTGGAATTAGCAGGACGAGAACGTGCCAAGATACCAGTAATAATTGGTGGGTTAACAATCGGTTGAGCTGTAAGTGATGGATGAGTAGAACTAATGGTGTCAAGGAGGTCGATGGTCGTGGAAGCGAGGAACTTCACCGATGGCGAAGACCTTGTATTAGCATTTTGACCTCCCCTTGCTAACGATCAATCTTGGGGGAGATACATTTCGCAGAAGTGGTGGCCGAAGTTTAAAAAATCAAATTATCTCATTTTGAGACTCTTCTATTCGTAGAACACGATCTTCTAGAGAGATTCCTGTTGCACCTTCATTGATAGGGTCATGTCAATCAAGGGGAAGTGAGGCAAAACTTGGCATCCTTACTTCAATGATTTGTTTCGGGAGTGGTGAGAGTTAGAGCGGGAGGCTCTATTGTTGTGAGTATTACGCCTGTTGGCCATAATGCATATGTTCACAGAGATTATGATTGTGTGTTTGATTCCCACAAACGATGTCGAACTGTTGCATGCTAAAAAACTAGTTGCGGTAGAATAAAAGTTTATGCCTTAGCCTTGTTGTGAAATCCAACACACATACAGATATTTGAAGAGTGAACAATAAACTTAATTTTATGTGAAAAAACCTCAAAGAGGAGGAAAATCCACTGGCCTAAAAGAAAATCTTCCACTATATATCTGTTTCGGAGTACAAAGTTTAAGTTTTCCCAATAATGAAATTACAGAATTGTTTATGAGAAAACTTGTCAATGGAAATCACAGAATCAGGTTGAAAGTTGAATTGACCAAACTAAATAAGCCTGAAGTGGAAGGTTCAAGGTTCAAGTTTGAATGAATGCTTTAAAATTTTCACAATGGAATAAAGAACTCCATTATTGGAGGCATATTATCTAATGTAAGGGAAGGATATTCCAGCAAGGGCAATTGACAATTCCTTAATAATGTTAATCATTTTCAAATCTTGATAACAAACTCATTAGTATAATATATCATGTGAGTTAGTAGCGAGAATAGTCATTATCATTCCATGACCTAAAAATAATATAATAAATTAGCATTGGAGCGTCCCTATAACCTACAACTAAAAACTTTTAGAGATCTTTAGATTAAAAGGGATAACTCAAAGAAATATTTCAATAAGAGTAAAATTAGAGTTAAAACCACTATCCTAAAATAAAAAAAAGCTGATTCACAATGAAAATTTGATGTTTATAAGATCATTAAAAGTTGATGCTTCTTATATAAGGACTATTTCCAAATTGAAAGACCTTATGCTAATGAAATTCTTAGAGAATTTAGAACCTTTTCCCCCACAAAAGCAATGGATCTAATTCGACATCTCCAAAGGGCCAAATGGGATTTGAGTAGGAAGTAAAGAAGACACCACTGACAATTATCACCAACCACAATCTCAAATACGACTACAATCTTTAATGTCTATTTGTAACAAACTCTCTGAATCAAGACCATGCAATTATACTCTCTACAACATTATATTGTACCTATAAATATTTGCTTAGAGTGCTTGTATAGATTATGCACTCAAGTCTTGATTTTACAATATACCATTATAGCGTAATTAATATGTCTCCATTCTTTCTATTTTTCCATAGTATTAAAGCCTGTCTGTCTCACAGGATTTCATATTAAGAAATTGAACATTTACCAACCAATTCAACTTGATCATCTCCATTCTCTTAAAGGCCCCAAATAACATTCCTTCCTCTTTCAAATTCCACATGGTAAACATTAAGAACATCATAAGTACTCATCTTTCAAACAATAACTATCCTTCCTAGAGATCACAAGTGCTTAAATTGTTCACTGCCAATGGCTTTGAAGGCTTCCTTACTGGTACTTCTCCCAAACCAACGAAATATATTTTAGTTGCAGATGGTTTAGGTTCACTCACTGCATCGGTGCCCGGGTGCAGTGTTAAATATTTTGACTTAGAAAAAAGGAGGGTAAAATGAAATGACTTAAGAATGCTAAGTAAGAAACCTGTAGCTAATTTTAAACTAAAAGCGTCAAACAAAAAAAAAGCTGGGGAGCCTTTAAAGAAAATTAAGGAATAGAACATTCATTTAAAATCGAGTAAATTTGGAGGCTAATATTAAACTTACAAACTTTGGGAGGTTAATATAAACTCACAAACTTTAATTGTAATTCTCTGGCTTAAATTAAAGCGATAAAAGTGAGTTCTTTTTCTTAAATTCTCAAAATTAAACAGATTTAATTGGAATTTGGACTATGCTAAATTCATAATTAACTTATAATAAACTTAAAGTTTGGGGATGAATCCAAATTGGGTTTAATAACTTTATCTAATATGGAGGTGATTATATGCTAGCTAATAAGCATAAGTAAGGCTAAAGCAATAAACATTGAAATCAACATAGCTTATCAAAAGTAATGTAGATTGAACATAATCAAATTGAGAGAATTATAAAAACTCAACAAGTAAACTAAGTGCAAATATTATTTTAAACTACAATCAAAAAATTTCTTTACATGGATAACTCATTGTAGTACAATGAAGATACTAAACCAAAATCTATAAAAATCACGGAGCTTTCATTCAATACAAAAATTAAGAAATTTCATTCTAATTATAATTTTAAAAATCAATGAAGTCACTAATTAGGTGAAATTATCTAAGCTATAAACACATGCATGTGCTCGGACACAAAGATTTCAAGTGCAAATTTTAATATCTGAAAAGCATGCGCAGTTTAAATTGAAGTAAAAAAGAAATGAAAATATAAAATCAATCTCCTAATTCAAACAAAAAATTACCTAAAATTATAATACACCAGCATGGGCCTCGACACTATGTTGAATGCTTAAGTTCAAATGTTAGATGTGGTTGCTTATTTAGTCTTAGATAGGTTAACAAAAAAATCTAAAAACCTATAATAAGAGTTTCAAATTAGTGAAATATTTGAAAAAATTGATTCTGTTAGGTGATAGTAGATCTAATCCTCTATTAGTAGCTAAACAGAGTTGACAAGATCTAAAACTCTTAAGTATATTCAAATTAATCAATTTTTCAAATCAAATTAAGTTGTAATATGAAAGCTTAAATGAAACTCTATCATTAAAACTTAAATCAAACTAATCTATCCACCTTATTATTTGTAGTGACAAATTAAGAAAATTCTAAAGTCAATGTCAAATCAAGTGTTATGTATGTTCTTAATCAATCTAGAGATGTGGGTGTCCTAGTGAAAAGGCTAGAAAGTATATGATAAGAGTGATGGTGGTTTTATTATATATTAATAGATGAAGGATGCTTAAGTATGCCTTTTGAGTTGTGAATCATGGATATACTTGATAGACAAACAACCATATGAGAAAATAATAGACTTAAGCATGTTTACAAATCTATTGAAGGATTTTTAGATAAATGTGGCGATGAGAATCTTTGGTTGGGTGATATTCTCGACTAAGTAGATTAGGGATCAAGGAATTGGATGAGAACCATGAGATCAGATTAATATCATTTTAACCATGATTTAAGCTAAAATGATGAATTTCATATTCTAAATTCTAAAATTTATATCTTAAGAGATCTAGCATCTAAGACTACTTTAATCAAAGTTCTCTACTTATTGGGAGGAGTAATTAATTATAGGCATACAGAAAGAAATGAGATCTAAAGTTCTCACCAAACAGAAAAATCTCTGGTAGTGTCTTATCATAGCTTTTAAAATACATCATTTCAAATCACTCTCTTCAAAATTCAAAAAATTGTAGAGGATCTGGCAATTTTGAGAAATTCTTAGATAAGTTTCAGGAGTTCATTTAGAACTAAATGAGTTTACATAAATTAAATGAATTTTCCATTAGATGAGCATATCCTAGAGAAGGCAAGTTCACAAGGAGGAGATAAAGAACTATGACATTTGCCTAAAATGGATTACATGGATTCAATGTTTTAAGTCCCTTAAATTTATTTACTTGAGTCATGCTAATATGTAGATACATTCATGTATTTAAAGAAAAATAACATGGAAGGAGAAAATAAGGCTCAACAAAATTTAAAATAATTGTCAAGCCAGCAAATTTTGACTAAAAAATCAAAGTAATTAAATTATTAATGAATTTATTCTAAAAATTTGACAAATGAGAGTCAAGTGGAACTCCATGTGATTTATCTTTGGAGGAATTGGTAGAGTGATTTAGTTCTCTCCAAGTTGAACGTCTAGATTTAAATCACACCTCTACTAACTAATTATTTTAGTGACTTCAAAAAAAAGAAAAAAGAAAAGGTAATGTTATCAAGAAAGAATATAATTGTCTCACAATGAAAGTGATATCAAGTTGATAACCAACATATAAAAGATTCTTACTAACTTAATATTTAAAGAAATCATTCATTAAATGTGGTATGTCAAAGAACTCATAGTGAGAAAGTAAAATTTCACGTCTTATTTTGTATAAAAATCTAGAACACACACATAGTTGGAAAAATAATAATAAACTTAAGATTTTATGTGAAAAACCTAGAAAAAGTGAAAAAAAATCACCGAGCTTAGTCTAGTTAAAATGTTTTACTATACCAATTTTGTATGAAAATTCAAACACACATAGATAGTTGAAAATAAACAAAAAACCTAAGATTTTAAGTTAAAAAATCTCAAAAAAAATGGAAAAATCATGAAATAGTTAGAATATTCAATTATGTGTTTTGAGTTATAAAGTTCCATCCTTGAGTTAATAGATTATTAAATTGTATTTGAGAAATCAAGATGATAGTTCCATTATGTACAACAATTATGCGATATGTTGGTGGTTGGCTGGTATCTTTACAATGACAATATCCAATGCTTGTGGTGGTGACAGATTTCAAGCTTTTAGCTTCCTCTTTAGCTTTCTCTTAAGTTCACTTCTATCTTTTTCCTCTCCCATGACAAGAATGAGGTCCTATTTCTAGGATTCTAAGAGGACATTTTGATGATTATAACAACATCTAAAAACACTCTATCATATGGTTCATATTAATTCTTTTGATCGTAGATATTTTTTTTATGATTTGACCATCCAATCAACATCCGATTTTAGTGATCTTGGGTTTGTTAGATTCATTTAGAGTGGATTTGACCATAAACATCAAATTTTGGGCATTGACTAATTATCTCAAAATTTTGATATTGAATCACAGCTAATTTGGACATGTATTATACCATTACATTTGTCTCAAGTCAATCAAAATATGTGTTATCTTATGATTCATGATTGATTTGATAAATTTCAATTTGATATACGAAAAAGAACTAAGAACTTGTGTTAGTTTTTGCTAAAGACTTAATAGTGGAAAATTAACGCTAAGCTTTAATTGGACAAAAAGAAATATCAAAGACATTAGACGCCGCCCTACAATACCAATACAAGATCTCTCCCATCGCTTTTATACATTCCCACGATCTCTATTGTGCATGCATCCAAAGAATTATGTTCTCTTTATTTCTACATTTATTCCAATGAGTTATCTCTTATCTCTCTATTTTCCCTTACTCAATCAGCCTAAAAAAAACAATACTTTCAAGATAAATTTTGATAAAATCTGTCATGATATTATCCATAAGTTTATTTCAAAACGTAAGCACGTTTGGAAAAAGAAAATCTTCATATTTTGTAATATTATATTTTATCTTACAAAAGAACTATTTTATTATTTTCATTTTCATTTTACAATTTAATTGAAATATATATTAAAGATATTGCTATTTATTTTACAGTCTGTAATATTTTATCTTAATTATACTAAATTTTAAAGAATATCAAAAAATTTCTTCTTCTTCTTCTTCTTCTTCTCTATCATAAAATTACTTTTGACAGTCTTGAAGCTCAATGGGAGAAAATTATTTATAATTCCTTTGAATAGTGAGAAGAATTATACGTGAAGAAAAGAGATATGCATCTTAAACATTCTCCTCTCTCTCTCTCTCATTTTCTCTCTCTTGTTTTTTTATTTACATGCATGACTTGAAATCTCAAGTTGCTATATATGCATGATATTTATATATATATTATATATTTTTCTCATGAGATAAAGAACTTGAATGTTCTCTCTCTCTACCTCCTCCCTCCCTTCTCACTCAATCAGCTTGAAAACAACTCAAGATAAATTTTGATAAATTTTACTATGATATTATCCATAAGTTTATTAAAAATAACGTTTATTAAAAGAAAATCTTCATATTTTGTAATATTATATTTTATCTTACAAGAACTATTATTATTTTCATTTTCATCTTACAATTTAATTGGAAATATATATTAAAGATATTGCTATTTATTTTACAGTCTGTAATATTTTATCTTAATATACTAAATTTAATATGACATATCACCTAAATTTCCCCCTTCTCTCTTCTCTTCTTCTTCTCTTGTCATAAGAAATATTACTTTTGACAGTCTTTGAGAGTGGGAGAATTTTGAGTATTTATAATTTAATAGTGAGAAAAAAAAGATTTAGTGGAAGAAAAGACAGATATGCATCTTAAACATTCTTCTTTTTTAGCTCTTTTTACTCTTACATGCATGACTTGAAATCTAGTTGCTATATATGCACGCATATATTTATATATTATATACATTTTCTCATGAGATAAAACCAACTTGAATTTCGTAGTTCTCTCTCTCCTCCCTCCTTCTCACTCAATCAGCTTACAACTGCTTTCAAGATAAATTTTGATAAATTTGACTATGATATTATCCATAAGTTTATTTCAAAACGGAAGAATGTTTGTACTACAAAGAAAATCTTCATATTTTGTAATATTATATTTTATCTTACAAGAACTATTTTTATTTTCATTTCATCTTACAATTAATTGGAAATATATATTAAAGATATTTATTTATTTTACAGTCTGTAATATTTTATCTTATTATACTAAATAAAGAATATCACCTAAATTTCTTCTCTTCTTCTTCTCTCTCTTATCAAAAAATATTACTTTTGACAGTGTTTGAAGCTCAATAGAGAATTTTCTAGTACCTTTGAATAGTGAGAGAAGAACTCATTATAGAAAACTATGCATCTTCTTATTTATTATAAGTGTTGTAGAGTAATTTTCTTTTATACAAAATTTTTATTTCTAGTAAAATATTAAAATAATAGAAAAATGTGTATCAAATTATCACTAATTCATGTTCTTTTGAGATCTTCCATTGGGAGAGACATATTTCACACTTTGTAATTTATCCAGCGTGAATTCATCTCCACTTTTCCCTGTTAGTAGAGATTAATCATCTCCTACAACTAGAAGAATTGCTACATTATTGCAAAGTGAAATATTCCCTCTCTATCTCCTCCATATTCTATGTACGTAGATCAGTACCACTTCAAAATAATGTTTTTATGTTCTTTGCGTTGCGTTTCTTCTCTCCTCAATCGAAGATAGCTTAGCTCGATTTCCCTCATGTTTGATTTCCGAATGCATACCTTCCACATGCCATGTTTCAGACGTCTAGTGGATCATGCATTCACCGTAGGAATGGAGAAGAGAAACCAGCTCTATTACGAGGAGAAAATCAGCTCTCTCTTTCAGATTTTTTTTTTCCCATCAGACCAATATCTGGCACAAACCTAAAAAATCCACTCTTCAGTCTTCACCGCCAACCAAAACCTAAACCATGGAAAGACTTCGACATGCTTGTCAAAGCAATCTTTTGTCGCTCTCTTTTGTAAAAGCTAAAGATGCAACTGCTAAATTTTTTTTTTAAAAAGTAATAAAATAAAATTAATGGTTTTGACGATAAGATATGGTCAAGTGACTGGACTCCATTAAAACATGTGACTTAATTAATTAAGTATTGTTGCATCGTTCACAGTACGAGGAAATCCCCGTGACTTTCCCTCAGTTTCCATTAATTATTACCTTATATTTGATAAACAAACTAATTAAAGTATTAAATTCAATCCTAAATCAATTTAATAGCTAATACAGCTAGTTAATGATAAATATATGACTACTTCGGTCCATAATTATACTGGTAATCAGTCAAACCTAGACATATACCATTCAATTTCAAACTTTTGTACAAATGATAGTCAAGTTGGACAGAGAATGTTCAAGAAGTTAAAACCAACGATTCAGTCAATATTGAACATCAACGAAGAAACACGTAGACATTGACTTTGCAATAAGAAATGGATTAATGCATAAATGAAACTTAATGAGCATGTACATTAAGGTTTCTTAAGTTGCAGTCACATAGAATCAGTTCATTCTTATTTAAAATTAAATTTATAATTTGAAAATAATTATTTAAGAACATAATTTAGCAATAACGTATTTTTAACTTAATATGATATCATAATGAATCATACATGATATGTATATTATAAACAATAGACATAATCATGCAAACAAATCACATGTGTTCATTATGTACCAACAAGCCTATGTGTGTGCGCTCATGTGCAAAAATAGTTACTATAGTTCATACACATGCATACACACATATGTCAATATTTTCCATATATATAACACACATAATTCACTCAAGCACATACATGAATAAAGTACATGCACATCCAAAAGAGTTCATGTCATTTACGTACACACACATGCACAAATAATTCAAGCATAAACAGTCAAATATAGTTCACATAGAAATAAAAAGCTTATAAAACTCACAAATGAACAGCGTTTACATATGAAACGTCCTAATTATATTTAGTACATGTGTGATCATGATGGCATGGAATGCATGTGGTGCATAACCTCATGCATGTTCTGCATGCATTAGCAATTCAACCTCGAGCTTTAGACCTCTTGAAGCTCCACTAGTCAAAATCGTGAATCATCATCCATGCTTCAAAAGATGGAAATTTAACATCCATGCATAAACCTAAATTTGAACTTTGAATTGAATCTCAGTCAATTCAACCCTTTTTTTTTTGCATGCCCAAAGGCTCATTTTAACGTAATTTCCGAAACATAACCTAGAACCTGATAGACACCTGATCTCTCTCCTATATATACTAATATATTCATTCCCTTTCTCCCTGCATCTTACAGTTACAAGCTTCATTTAAATCTCTTGTCTGCGCTGTGATAAATAATTAGTGCGATCGAAAGAGAGTGATCATGGAGAAGAATTTGAAACCGAGAATAGCTATTATCGGCGGTGGTATCAGCGGCCTGGCAGCTGCAAAGCAGTTGCTACCGTTTGAGCCGGTGCTATTCGAAGCCACCGACTCCATTGGCGGGGTGTGGAAGCACTGTTCCTATCGGTCGACGAGGTTGCAGACACCGCGACCCAACTACGAGTTCTCGGACTACCCGTGGAAAAATCGGGCCGACCCGAGCTTCCCAACCCACACAGAAATCTTGGATTACCTTCATGGTTATGCCACAACCTTCGGGCTGTGGCCTCTCATACGCTTGAAGTCCAAGATTGTGGAGGTCAGGTATCTTGGTGACAGGGAGAAGGCTGGTTTCACGGCTCTGTGGGGGGAGGACGGACGGCCGCTTGCCGGTCAGCCCGTTTGGGAACTTGGGGTCGTGTCCGGCGACTCCGACGCTGTTGAGGTCGTTTCATCACCTCCACATATATATCCCTCTAATCATCATTAATTAAATAACATTAACAAAAAAGCGCGCTTAAGTAGGGTATATCCTATGTAGATGATTTACCGATATTATTTTTCTAATTCGTTTAATTTCACTGTTCGCTATTAGAGAGATAAACTTTATTTATATTAAGTATTAAAAGTGCGTTTTTTAATAACTTCAAAATATATGAATTTATGTATAAAGTAGGTCATATGTTCAGGCGGAAATAGGATTTTTTTTTTTAAACAGCTCAACTAGTAGAAGCAGGAAGAAGAAGCAGGAGGCGGAATATGAAAAGACTTCAGATTACCTATTCTGAAATTAAAATTTTTCTTAAAGGTTACAAAATAAATAAAATTCTGTCCCTTATTAATAATATTTTTTAATCTAATATTTAAAAATTTATCTACCAAGAAGATGTTCCTTCTCCCTTGAGTAGAAGGGGAGCCTCATTACAGCTATGCCAAACATAGGTTGAATATACAGATTTTAATTTTTTTACATCAGTTAATCTTCATTACTTACGTAAATTTTTTATGTTAAATGTCGAAATAAAAAAATGTTTGCTTTATTATTTTCTTTCTCACTCTAATATAATATTTATATTAAAAAAATTCAGGAAAGTTTTTTACCATTTTTTTTTGAAAAAAAATGGGTTTTACACTTGTTAGACAATTTAATATAAATATAATATAAAATTTAATAAATTAATCGCATATTATATTCAACTTAAAATAAACTTAATGAATATTAAATCGAAAAAAATTTAATGATATAGAATCTATCATGAACTAAATTTAATCAAGATAATATTTCTTTCTTCAATATTACCATCAATAAATGCTATATCTTTCATAGATGGTTACAATTATTTTAAATATCTGACCTAATCAGATGATTTATACAATTATTTATTTGCTATAATCAATGTTTTTTTTTTGGAAAATTATAATCGATTTAACGTTCAGTAATTTTTTTTAATAAATTCAATCATGTCTGTCCTATACGGCATCATTCATTTTATTTCAGCCACCATTGACTAAGCATTGACTCCTTAGAACAAAACAAATCGGGCAAATAATAATATAAGTCAAACACGACCTTTTTAATTAATTGCCATCTATCATAATTAAGGAATGTGGAAATAAACCAACAAAAGTCAAAATAAATAAAATATATATATAGTTTTTTTTGCTGTCAGGGTCTTTGAAAAGCTTTTTTTTTAACCATAAGTTTTTTTTAAAAAATTTTGAGAAATAAATTTTGTAAAATAAATTTTAAAAAATAAAAAAATAATTTGTTCAGCATATAAAATTTTAATTTCCTGTTGATTTTTCATCTTTAAACATTAAAAATCATAAAGATAATAACAGTGTATATATATAAAGTTTAATATATATAACACATAATTTTATTTATTTATATTTAAAACAATTTTAATATTTATTTACATAACATTTAAATCTTTTATCACATAACTATTTTTTTAAAGTGATATACATTATAGAAAAATCTTATATTTTAAAATAATATAAAAAAATACATAAAAATTTATGAGATATATATAATATTTTTTAATTAATCATTTATCTAATTTTTAAATATGTTTATCATTTATAAAATTTGAATTTGTTGATGTGCATTAAAATATAACACAAAGTTGCCAGTATTTAAAAACAGGAAATATTTTAATGATGCATACATTATTATTAAACTCAACATAAAGAAGCCAATTGATGAATTTTTGTTTTACAAGAAGTCATTGATTTGGCTACTGAATGCGCTCAAGTCAACATAATTATCAGTTATCTACATATAAATATATATATAGAGAGAGAAAATTGATGATATAATTATAATTTGTTTAAAAATGAGGCTTTAATCGTAATATTTTAGTGTTTTTATTATAAATTATGGTTAAAAATGAAATTTGTGTTTAATATTTTTTTAACTTGAGTAAAACTTCTGAATTGTGCTTTTTCTATGGATGACAGGATAATATTTAAGGCCAGGGAGAGTGGAGTTTTCAAATAATTTGGTGATGATTTGTTTGAATAGTGGATGTACACAGATTGCGGCTCCTTTCAAAATCAAAAGACAAATCGTTTTCAGGAAATACTTTAAAAGGAACCAAAAAAGCCAAAGCAAGATATTGTTAAAAAAAGAATGTGTTAGAGATCAAAGTAATATATGTTAGGTGTGGTATTTAGTCCAAAGTTTGAATATCTAATACGACCAAACCTAATTCTTCTGCATGATTTTCTTACAAATTTGACTATATATTACTTAAATTTTAATATCGGCTATATATTTTAGAACATTAATTAAGTTCGCAGGCATGATATTAATCTCCTGCTCATTTACAGTGTTACTCGGATTTTGCTTATTTGCATGGAGTTTTTCTTATATATACATAGAATTTTTTATTTGTATTTGTAATAATATGAAAATTGTTTAAATATCTATATTTAATAAAAAATATTTTTCGACATATAAAGATAATGAAACTCTTAAAAGTGTGACTGATCATTAAGAAAATTGAAAAAGGTATTATCAATCTCAGTGCCTTACTTTAAAAAATATTATTAAAATATTTTTTATAACGCCATTAAAAAAAGCAAAATTATATTTTAAATTTTTATAGATATTGTATATGAAATCATTAATATTAGATTATACAATATAAAAAAGAGTTATGTATATAAATATGAAAGTTTTGATGTTACATATATAAATACAAAAAAAGTATATAATATGTTTATAAATTGTTCTAATTATAATTAATCAGATGTGTAACTAATTGAACATTAATTCAGTCTTTCACCAACTAATTTAAACTATATTTTTCCTTAAAATATAACCATTTGTCTTTCCGAATCTTCCTATCATAGGAATTCTCTATTACTTTTCTAGTCATGATCAGCAGCCGATCGTACACTGCTCTTAAATTAATCAAACAATCTGACAATGAAGCATTTGTTGTTATTAAATTATTAATTGTGAATGTTGTTGACTGAAAATTGGAAGTCAAGCTTAATGTATTTGGTTTATAATAATAATAAATTTGAAATGCAGGGGCAGATGGCCAACCATGCACAATGCTGATAAGGACGTTGCACTGGACTGTCCCTTCCTACTCCATATGGGGTCTGCCCTTCTTCTTATTCTACTCAACCAGGCTGTCTCAGTTCCTTCATCCGCGGCCAAACCAAGGCTTCCTTAGATCTGTTCTCTGCGACATCTCTGCTCCATTGGTATACGTCCTTATCAATCAGTTTCTCTGATAAATAATTTATAAAAAATAGTAAAAAAAGTGTATTTTTTCTGTGTTTCAATCGAAAAATAAAAAAGAAATAATGAGAAGTCAAGTTTGAGCTATTAAAATTATGGGGCATTTACATATTTAATATATAATTATTATATATTTATATAAATAATATCTAAATATTTAATATTATATCAAAATAATATCATCATTCTCTTTTAAAGTGAGATGCATCCATTCATGTATAGAATAATTATTATTTTTATAAATATCAAATTTTTGATGTTAGATATGTAGATATATAAGAATTATGTGATTTGTATGCAAATCTTCTTAAAATTATAAGGATGTGAAAAGTAAAAACTGTAAAAAATTATTGTGAGTATTATGAATTCTTTTTCATTTCAAATAAAAAATTTATGAAAAATTTCACTTAAAAATAAAATATTTTATTAAGGAAATAAGATGTTGGATGCAATAAGATTTTCAACGTAATCGAATGATGTACTATATTCAATTGGATGAAAGACTATTTATCTTTCTTCCAAAACTTCAAATAGTCGGCAGTTGCCCTAATTTAACGAAAAAGGTTCTAAGGAATACGATATAATGCGTGAAATTAAGATATAATATAGTAGGAATTCATTTACGATTTGAAGTACTTTTACCTTCAGCAAAATTTATGCTGGTCAGAATAAGCGTATGTGATTTAATCGTATATATTGATTATTACATGCATCAGTATATTTATTGGTGATTCATGCAGAGGAAGGGTGTCTCCAAATTCATAGAATCATATCTGACTTGGAAACTTCCACTGAACAAATACGGACTGAAACCTGAACATCCCTTTGAAGAGGATTATGCTTCCTGCCAGATGGCCATATTGCCGGAGAATTTCTTCTCCGAGGCCGATGAGGGAAAGATTAAGTTTGAGAAATCTGGGAAATGGTGGTTTTGGGAGGAAGGAGTGGTTTTGGAAGACAAGAGAAAGATAGAAGCTGATATCGTCTTCCTCGCCACCGGTTTCGACGGCAAGAAGAAGCTTCGACTGGTTCTGCCACAGCCCTTCTCCGGCCTTATAGAGGATTCCTCCGGCGTCATGCCTCTCTACAGGCGAGTTGATTAATTTCAGGATAACATGCTCGTTTGCCTTATAAGATAATATTGATTGTTAATTAAGTCGTAATGTTATAATTAATTAAATAGGGGGAGCATAAATCCATTGATTCCTCACATGGCCTTCGTGGGTTACATTGAAAGCGTATCGAACCTGCCCACATCAGAACTTAGGTGCAAATGGCTGGCAAGGCTGCTCGAAGGGCGGTTCAAGCTTCCGAGCGTTGAAGAAATGTTCTCACAGATACGTCAGAGATAATGACGAGGTTCTATCGTCGCCATTGTATCTCCACCTTCAGCATCAATCACAGCGATGAAATATGTGAGGAGATGGGTTGGAATTCATGGAGGAAGAAGAGCTGGTTTTCTGAGGCCTTCAGCCCTTACAACAATCAGGACTATAACGAAGATGATAGTGATGAAGATTGATCCATTAATCAGTGCGCGCGTACTATATGTTTTCAAAGCTTCATAAATGAATTCATAATAATAATTTAAAAAATGCTATAATTTAATGAAAAATAAGGGTGAATAATTTTAGTTTTCAAAGCTTCATACTCATAAGAAACTGGAGAACAGTGCCGGAAGGTGTTAATAAACAGGTTCCAAGTATGTAAGTTTATTTATTTGTTTCATTTTGAATATATTCAGTAATTTGATCTTGTTCTGTAGAAATTGATTAAGTCGTGTAATTTTTTTTATTGATTTTACCAAATGAACTTGACAGAATCACAAGCATATGTCCATTATCCTCGATTTTGGTGCCTTATGACAACAATAATATTAAAATTTGTGTGAGTTATAGACAATTTGAGCTCTAGTATGAATTAAAAATAAATAAATTCTATCAAATGGGAGTTTTGCCAATTTGTTTAAAGAGAAAAATGAGAATATATATATATATATATATATATATATATATATATATATATATATATATATATTCATATACTTCAAATATTTATTAAAATTTAAAACCGAGATCTCCGAGAACTATTCAAAATCTCGAACAATTGGTTGAGAGGAAGAACGTAAAACGAGAATTTAATTTTTGTTATTTAAATTATTTATGAGCATTTAACTTATTTAACAGTATAAAATTTAAGCTCATAAAAAATTATTAATCATTTAATATATCTACGTTAATATATGATTCAACTATACCATACATGAGATTCCATAAATAACTTTTATACGCCATAACATCATAATTCTCTTTCGCCCCTTAAACCCTATCATTGCTTCTTCAAATCTTTATTTTTTAATTAGCTTTACTAAAATAAAATAGTTATATTAAGCCATTTAAAAGTATTTTTTGTTTAGCCTCCACTTTCAAAAAACTAAATAAATAAATAAATGTACAAATCTAATATTTAAAATTAAAATACTTTTCATCCCAACTGAATTAAACTACGGCACGCTATTTGAGATGATACACTATTTGAGATGAAAGATTTAATCAAACAAGTATCTAATTCTAATCATAATTGATTTAAATTATGACTCAATAATTATATGTGACTTTCTAGTCAATTATTATCTTCTTCTCCCTAATAATTAAATGCGTAATTAAACATTGACTATCGGTACATAATTCACAATTAACTTTAATTGACTCAATATTTAACTCTATATCATCTCAATTCGAAACGAGCTGAAATGACTTCTCCAATAATTTGCTTTTAATTAAAGGGTTATTTGGTTAACTGCATTTAGAATGTAAAGTAAACTGAATACAATGTATTGAGATTACTTTAACTTATTTGGTTGAAAACTCTACTAATACATGAAATACTTTTTTCTTGTTTGACAAAATAACTATAATGTAAAGTATTTTTGAGATTATCGATGACAATGGCGTTCGACGGCCGGCGGCGGTGGCCGGGACCAGCCGGCGGCGGGCGGTGGTCAGTGGTGGTGGCGGGCGGATGACGATGGTCAACGGCAGGGACCGGCAGCTGATGGTAGTCAACAACGAGGGCTGGTGGTGGTCGGCGGTGGCTACGGCTGATGGTGGTCGGTGGCGGCGGGCGGCGGTGGTGGTCGGCGGTGGCGACGACTAGTGGAGGTCGGTGGCGACGGCGGTAGTCGACGACGGCAACAAACACTTTACATTGGCTGGTGTATTTAGAATTTGCCCAAATTGGACGAATTCCAAATACACCCAAAATTCTAATGCATTTCAAATACATTACAAATACATTGAAATTTACTTTTCACCATACCAAACACTCAAAAAATTAAATTCCCTGCATTTTATTTACTTTACATTCTAAATGCAGGCAACTAAACAGCCCCTAAATCAAAACAAATAATGAGAGATAGTGCGCAAAGAGAGAGAGAGAGAGAGAGAGAGAGAGAGAGAGATCTAAGTTAAAATAATTATTTGCATTCTTCATAAAGAGATCATTATGTTTGGACTCTAATAACATAACATTTTGTGACGCTCAATCAATATTTAGTTGTTGTATATTAACTATGAAATATTATTGTTGTGTGTTAGAAAACTAGTTGCGATAGAATAAAAGTTTACGCCTTAGCCTTGTTGTGAAATCCAGCGCACACATAAATATTTGAAGAGTATAAACTCTAAAATTTTACGTGAAAAATCTCGAAAGAGGGGAAATCACGGGAGTAGTAAAATCTTCCACTATATATCCTTTGAGTATAAAGTTTAAGTTTTACTGATAATAGAATTACATAATTGTATATGAAAGCGACAATGGGAATCCAATAGTAACAATATCTCGTGATGGTTGATCAGTTGTTGGTGATAGTTGGCGATGGTGAATAGTGGCGGTCGGCGGCCGACGACGGCGGTTGGCAGTGATGATGACCGGCTGAGATGACCGACAATGATGGTTATGATAGTCGGCGTGGTCGATGAAATGATCGATGGTGGTGGCCGGACGGATGCAGCGATCGTCAGCGTGGTGATCAGCGGCAGTGGTGATGGTGATATGGCGATAGTGGTTGATAGCGAGACCGGCGGTGGTGGCGGCGATGGTTGGCGGTGGTGGCCAGCGGACCGGCAGTGGTACGGTGGCGGCGGCAAGCAGTGGTCAGCTGCGATGACCGACGGCGGTGCTCGGCAGCAGCCGGTTATGCGATGTCAGTGGTATACGATTATACTGGAGGATCTTCAAGCCTTAGAGCTCTCTCTTCGCTTTAGCTTGGGCTCCCCTCATGTGAAAAATGAGAGGCTATTTATAGATTAGAGGAATGATGTTTCTGTAAATACATGCAAAATCCAAACCACTCCATCAGACAACTTGAAATGATTCCCTTGATCATCTGATGTATTTTAAATATTAAAATGCTCAAATGAAGTCAATCAAGGATCTTGCTTGTTAGATCATCAGACGCTCAATTTGATTATAAACACTCAATATTTTAGAACTATTTAGGGATTCAATTGATATCCCAAAGTTTCAAATGATATTTTAAGTGCTTGATCTCGGCTAGTTTTGACTTAGGATCAAATTACTTTCGACATCAAGATTCGCGCTCGACTAGTAGAATTTTCAGTGTCATATCAGTTGCCCCCTATTTTTGGATGACATTATCGCTATCATCCAAAAACATATGCCAAATAATTGAAAATAACAAATTCTTCAATGAAATTTGTGGGTTCATTAACCTTTGCGTCACATATAGTTTGAGAGAATATATCTTCATGGGTGCATAAGATTATGATCACAGAAGTGGAGTCGGTAGCGCACCCGCAGTCGCTTGAGTGCTGGGCACAAGGGACCGCGGGCCCTGAATGCTGCTGGTCCACGAGCTCGTGTGCATGCGCATGCGCGTTCCTTAACGCATGCCGATGAGCATTTTTTTTCGATTTTCTTCAACTTTTTTTTTTCATTTTTTCTGTTTTTTTATTTATTCCATTTTTGCCCATATAGTGGATTTATAAAACCCCTTTATATTCAAGTAAGGAGACACAATTCCTATATGCTATAGTGATCTTCTGCATTGGATGAGAAATTATATAGCAGTTCAAGAGTAATAATAAAAATTTTTTTCCTTTTGTCAGAGAAGCTCTGACCTTCTTCTTAAAAGAAGGTCATTTGCTTTGTTGATCAAGACCCGTAGTTCATACGGTGAGGCTCCGATTTTCCCTCGAGAGAGGTGTCAACTGTTCTCGTCAGACCGACTAGGTTTGGAGGTGATCAAGACCCGTAGTTCATACGGTGAGGCTCTGGTTTTCCCTCGAGTGAGGCATTAACTGTCCTCGTCGGATCGACCGTGTTTGGAGGCGATCAAGGACCGTAGTTCATATGTGAGGCTCCGGTTTTCCCTCGAGAGAGGTGTCAACTGTCCTCATTGGACTGACCAGATTTGGAGGCGATCAAGACCCGTAGTTCATATGACGAGGCTCCGATTTTCCCTCAAGAGAGGCGTCAACTATCCTCGTCGGACCGACCGAGTTTGGAGGTGATCAAAGCCCGTATTTTTTACTTTTTATTGTAGAAAATTAAATTTCTTGAAACTCTAATGGATGGTTTAGCAGTTGACAACTACCAAGGTGGCGGGGAAGCGTCAATTAGGAACCATCCCTCAAAAAACTCAAAAAATTTGACAGGTAATTTTGGAGTATCATTAGAGAGAAATAGCTTTTTTTTTATCTCGTATGTGTATATATTTTTAGTGATCATAGGCAAAAATGTAATCCAAAATTGTCCGTGAGCAACCAAGTCTGGAAAGGATATGCCCAAGTATTGGAGTGAGTGAGTTGCTTCACACAGCACTCAGACCTTTATCTTTCTCTCCTCTTTTTTATTTCATATTTATGATGTATTTTCGCTGGATGATGGCTAGAAGAAAATCAATAGCGTGACAGTTATAGACGATATATCATCCACTATCACAACTGACAGTTTAATGGTGCTCCGTAGGATATTTTATTTCTCAAATGAGTTGGTGGCTATTATTGCCAAAAGTCTGATAGGGCACATTCTCCTCTGCAAAGATATTTTATTATTTCTGAGATGATTCTCCATGTGGGACTGCGATTCCCTTTGGCTCCTGAATTGATTGAGGTTTTTAAAATATACGGTGTAGCTTTGTCACAATTTTATTTAGCTTTAGTGATGATCATCGCGTTTTTAACTATCTTCTTTAGAGCGTGGTGCGACTTTGAACATCAAGTATTTATGCCGAATGTGTAGATTTACATGTGATGCTCAGGGACATGTTTCATATCGAGGTATAAAGAATTGGATAGAATTTTCAGCATGGAATCCATCTATAAATTAGTCTAATGGGTTCTTTTTTGTGAAAAATGAGTGGGGCCTCCCTAAGAGATGGGGAAGATTGAATGACCTTCCGGATCCATTACTGATTGAAGAGAATAAAATCCTAACAACTCTCAATATTCTTGATATAGGAAGGCTTGTAGCACGAGTTACGTCATATTGGCAAGTATATAATTGAAGATAAAATGTTCAAGGTTGGCCTTTCCATTCAGGCAGGGAGATCTGCTCTTCCTTGAAGAAATCAAGTAAAGGTGATGAAATGTCTCCTCATATTCACATGATTCTTTCAAGAAGCCCATTACAAAATCAAGGTGACAACAATGCTTCTTTTTTAAGAAAAAGAAGACATGTGTCGAAGTAACTATGTCAAATATTTGCAGAGAAGATGTTCTCCCTAGTTGGCCTCTGAGAGTTTAGCTATCTCAACTCATAATGGAGGGATTTGTTTCTCGAAGCCGCACATTCCTGAAGAGGTGTTAAAAGCACGCACTTGGATGTCACAAGCGAGCATTAGTATGTATCTTCTATTTCTCTTTCTTTTCTTTTCCTTTTTTCTTTGTGTAATATTTATGGTTTCTTGATTGTAGGTAGCCCAAACATTAGGGCTTATGGATCATTTGGGTGTTGCTCTAGACGAGTGGAATACTGAATTTGTGAAGGTAAAATATAAAAGATGAAAAAAAGATGAGTGCTGGAAGAGGATCTATGGATAGGGTGAACCTGAGTAAAACTCAACTCTCTTTCTCCGCATCGGAGGTGGAGACTCATGATGAGTGATTAAAATGAGGAGACTCAGAAGAGAAAATACTCAAGGCTTTTGGAGAAGAAGAAGCTCTTGAAGGAAAAGAAAGCATTACATGATCGTTTCTGAAGGAGAGCTTAAGAAAGAAAAAGTTCTTGAAAGGGAAGATTTTGAACTCCATAGCTTATCACTGCCTGAGGATCATATCTAAGAAGCTCAATCATATTCTTGATGTTGAAGTGAAGGACTGCCAATGGAGGAACGCCATCAGAGGATTCTAAAAGGAAGCTTAGCACATCCTTGGGGTATTGAGAATCTACTCCCAACAACCAGGACCCCATGATCTTGAGATGAATGATTTGGAGTGATTTTAAGGAGCATCTTCCAATGGTGAGGAGGATGTTGATATCATGTAGTATCACCTTGAGGATGCATTTCTTTCTCTTTTATCTATGTATTATTTATTATTATTATTATTATTATTATATTTATTATTATTATTTTTGTTAATTTTGATTCTTTTCTTTCATCATGCTAGAGTTATCAATGATATTAGTAAACTAAAAATTTTGGGATTTTCTCTCATTTTGTTTTTGATCTGATTAATGATGAATATTATTAATACTAACCTATGCGAAGAGGTAGGGAAGTCCACCAAGTACTTTTGACCTATCCAGGTATTAGTCAAAATATTATTTGACTTATATAAGAGGCCATGGAATGTCCACCAGATTTTTATTATCTAGGTATTAGTCAAAGGTCACTTTTACTTGTATGGAAGAGGTCATCAATCCCCTTGATCCATACGGATATAATGAGTTATGCATTCCCAAGTGGGAGGATTAAATGAAGAAGGTTGTTTATATGCAAGCTCAAGAAAGAAGCCATAAACTCACTTTTGATAAGGTGATATAATATTATCATAAAATAACTTAACAAAGATATGAGTTGAAGAGAAATGCCAAGAGATAAAATAAAAGTTACAATATTTATGAGGAATGCGATAATACTTTCAAAGATTCTCCATGTTCCAAGTTGAGGTTTTTCCCTCTAGATTCTTGAGCTTAAATATTCTGCTTGACATACCAAATAAGTCATCCCAAAGAGGTGAGAGCTTAATTGATGATCTGGTGGTGAAGAGCTTAAACTGGAAACCACTTCAAAGACTTGAGAACAGGAGAGAGAATATGATCTCAAGATGAATCTAAAATGTGCTGTATCCTCCTGAAAAATTTCTCGAGTACATAGTGTCGAGAAAATAGATCCGCTAAAATCTGCAAGTGGAGATGCCTCCATCTTAGCTCACTTTACAAAGGATTCGCATTCATCAATCAATTTATATCAAATCGGATGTTGTCAACAATTTGCAGGTTAATGAAGGACGCCCATTCAAGTGGGATAAGGAGTGCCAAGCCTTCAATAATTATTAAAGCTACATGCCAATTTACTCCTGGAAGCCCCTCATTATATATACAAAATAAAAGAGTCTCTAAGTATTTTGGCAACATATAATGAAAGTAAAGAGAATGCCCTTTATTTAACAATAAGAGGTTGATTGGAGGTAAATGAGATACTCTCGATAGAGAAATACTATTTATCATTGATCTTACACCCAAAAGTTTCTATCATATATGTTATCTCACAAGATTACCCTCTCAAGGATCGATCCATCAAGTTTGATGACAAGACTGTTGACGCTGGCAAGATATGTAGTATTATTTTGTAATTTGATATCACATGTTCTCCTTAGAAAGCGTGAAGGGACAAGTCTTAGCAAATTTTCTTGATGCACATCCCATTCCGGAGGACTCTTCTCTTAATGACGATCTGCCTCATGAGTAAATTATGCTCATTCATGAAAGAGAAAAATCATAAATTTAGGAAATGTACTTTGATGGAGCCTCATCGATCAAACAAGTCCAACATCTAAATTTTCTAAGAGCAAGAATAGGAATCAACATCGTCTTCATAACACCAGAAGGAGGGATAATGAGATGATCATATGGATTGAAGTCAATATGAAGCATTAGTGGCAAAGTTAAAGAAGTTATTTTCATAGGCATCTTGCATATTTTTGGCGATTCTATAAATCAAGTACTTAGCATCTATAGAATTAACGAGCTTGAGTTAGCTTTCTATCACAAGCAAGTTCTTGAGCTTATGAAGCATATACCAAATATCACACTGACTCGAGTCTCTCGATCCGCGAATAGCAAAGCCGACTGCTTAGCAAAATTAGCTAAGAAAATGACAAGTATGAATGATGATTATGTCATGATCGGTATATTTACTTGATGAGTTCTAGAGCGAAAGTATCAATCCCAAGTGAGAGGTTACCAAATCTAACCTAGGATGTGACTCAAGTTGCTCCTCATACTCCCCAAAATCAATAAGAAGTTGTACCAAGAAGAGCTAAGAATGACATTACCTCAAGAAAGCAGTGTGAAGCCTTTGTTGTAGAAGAGTCACGTGATTGGAGGCAAACCTTCATCGACTACTTTAAAGAAGATAAATTACCAAATAATAAATCTCTGACAGCTCAAATCAAAAAGAGAATGCTACTCTATGCTTTCGTCAATAATATTTTATACCGTAAATCCTTTGAACAAATGTCGCTATGATGCCAGGTGATGAAGCTAGCAAAGTGGTGGTTGAAGTTCATGAAGGACTTTGTGGTGCACATCATTTAGGTCCCAAGATGACAGTAAAGATAATAAGGATGGGATATTATTGGCCTTCTATGGTGAGAGATTACATTAATCTTGCTAAGAAGTGCCATGAGTGTCAAATACATGGGAATCTTATCCATCAACCTCCAAATCCATTACACCCAATAATAACATCCTGGCCATGAATGTTGGGGTATGTAATTAATCCACCGCCGTCAATCGGACATCGCTTCATCCTAGCAACGAGTGACTATTTCTCTAAGTGGGCTGAGGTTGCTCCATTTAAAAAAGTTACTGCTGATCGAGTGATTAACTTCTTTATGCATAATGTGGTATATAGATTTGGAGTGTCACGCCGAGTAATTTTTGATAATGGCACAGCTTTCAAAAGTGCAAAGATTTATAGATTCGTCAATCGACACAAAATTGATTTGCGATACTCTTCAATATATAATCAAATAGCAAATGATTTGGCAGAGGCTTTCAACAAGATATTAGTCAAGTTGCTCAAGAAGATTCTCACTAAAAATAAAAAAGAATGACATGCCAAGTTAGTAGAGGCACTATGGGCGTATCGAACTACCTACAAGATGCCGATTAAAGCCACTCTCTATTCATTGGTATTTGGAACTGAAGCAGCTCTTCCGCTTGAAGTTGAGTTGCCTTCACTTCGAGTAACCATCCAATACAATCTAACTGAAGATCAAAATGCTCGTCTGAGAATGGAGGAACTCGACGCGCTTGATGAAGTTAGATTACATGCTCATCAAAATCTAGAAGTATATCGAGCAAAGATGTCTAGGGCTTTTGACCATACGGTGCGGCCCCAAACATTCCAAAAAGGAGAATTGGTTCTGGTGCTGAGAAGACCAATTATCACCAATCAAAAATTTGGTGGAAAATTCGAGCCTAACTAGGAAAGCCCTTTTGTCATTGAAAATGTGTACCAAGGAGGGGCATACCAACTTATTAACCTAAAGGGTGAAAGACTAATGCCGCCAATTAATGGCTGATAGTTAAAAAAGTATTATACTTGACGACTACATTCTCGAGGTATAATAGAAATCCCCCTAAAAGACAGGGGCATTTTTTTAGTATATCTATTTAGGTTGACATCATGCTTCATGCCGAGATCCCTAAATAAACATACTCTAGATGAAGAACTTTTTTTGAAAATTTCCTTGTTACATAGGGACAATGTTAGATTTTTATATATGAAATCAATGTTGTATGTTAAAATTTCCTTTAGAGTATATCAATTCAAATATTGATGTATTTGTTTATTTTCATCTTGAAAATTCTCCTAAATATATTTTAGAATTCCCCCTACAAGATAGAGGGCATTTTTTTAGTTTATATTAAGTTATGAGTTGACATCATGCCATAAGATGAGATCATCAAATATATTCTGATTCAGGTTAACATTGAGTGTTACACCGAGATCCCTGAATATATCTATAATTATCATTATTAAGTTGCATGTTTTTACATAAACAAAAATAATCTATTTCTATGCATGAAAAGACAATCCTAAATGTTAAGAAATTTATCTCCCAAATTTGTCAAATTCTGAAAATTAAGTCAGAAGAACTCCCGATTTTAAAAGCTTCAATCAATTAAGTTGGAGAAACATCAAACTCTACATCCAGTCACATGGATGGGTTCTAAAGGTCGAACTCAACAATATCGAAGCGACACTCTCTTCACTCGACAAGTCATAAGAAAAGGCCGCGTTAAAGAGCCCTGCTCATCGCCCTGATGAAAAAATACCAAACCACTACAACTTAAGAAGACTGAGTAGTTCTAAAGGTTGAACTCAACAAGCCCAAATGTCCGAGTTGCTGACGCTCTCCTCACTCAACAAGCCACAAGAAAAGCATCAGTGAAATAACCCCTGTTCGTCAGTCCAATGATGATAGCTGCTCAATCTCAAACCAGATCTAACTTAGTGATTACAAGCAACCAGGATCCAAGAGATCTCTCTACTTGATCGATAGATCAAGACAAGCTGAGGCAACGCTCAATTCATGGCTACCTCAAATCAATCTATATATTAACCTGATATATTTATTCTCAAATGATCCGATTAAGCTCAAAACATCAAAGACTATTTTCTTCAAGTCCATCAAAGCAAAACACGATTTGAGGAAGCAATTCCATAGGTCATACAAAGTCGATGGTCATACTAAAGAAATTTTGTGGTTATTCGCCTAAAGCACACGCTAATTGGACTAATAACCCAACATTGACCTTATATAAGCCGAAGGATGGGTCATCTGTATGTATCCTTCAATAAATCCGTCAAAGCAGTAAGCACAGGATTCATGGAGTGCATACACTTCCTGACAAGGCAAAAGGGACAAATCAGGTGAGTCCTTCATCAAGTCCGCCAAGCTCAAAGTTAAGACAGAAAGAATTTCAAATTCGATAAAGCACAAATAAACCGATTCCCTAGTGGAGTCCTTCATCAAAACAAGCATACCAATTCCTCCATCAAACCCAACCAAGCATGAAGCTAGGGTCAGAGGAGGCTCAAATCCACAAGGACATAAAAGAAAGAGAGCTACATCGAAATGATCCAAGTTCGTGTCCCAAAGGGTCAATTTTCAACAAATGTGGCTCGCTCTATGTGCAAATCACATTTGTTGGGGGGCATTTGTTGACCTCCACATATGTGTCAAAATCAAAACAAGCACAAGTCAAAGACTCTGAGATGATGTGTACAAATTGAGGCTCAAAATGTACTGGACATCCCTAAAAATGGTCGAAACAACCTCCGATCGATGAACGGACTTCAACATCAGGTTCAGAATGATGAAATTGATCATAATATAGATATTGCAAAATCTAACGAGCATATGATTAAGCCGAGCTATCAATGTGTCGACATATATCGGAGGAAAGTCGTGATAATAACCAAACAACCTTTGTTTATAAAATTAATCATGTCATTAGCTTTAAAATATCAAAATCTATCAAATGAGACTATCCACGCTCAATTCGAACGAGTCTGTGCAAATGTCGAGTGATTTGAAGTGACAATGCACAAATTGAGGTTAAAATGTACTAGATGTCACCAAAATCAACTCAAATAACCTCCGATCGATGAACGGACTTCATCATCACATTTAGAATATTAAAACTGGTTAGAATATAAATATTCCATGACTTCATGATCAATCGATCAAGCGAGTCATCAACGCCTACACGATATCATCATGGTCGAGGCACAACGGATCAAATGTTTCGCTTCATAAAATCATGTTGGCTTCAAAAATCAAAATTAAGTAAGACTATTTGCACTCAATTGGATGAGTCAAGAAAAATCGAAAGCGACGACGCATTTTGAGTGAAATACTCACTCACCGATCAACCAAACCCCGACTAAACGGATTTGCGTCATTCAAAACAATAGAATTAACTTAAATCAATAATTATATTGACTATGTGCATTTACCAACATGAAATCCACTTTAAAACCATTTAATAAATTTAAAATTTATTAAAAAGTCCTAAATTACCCCCATATTCAACCGTTCCCCTCTATTTTCAGTTTATCTAATTCAAAAAAAAAAAAAAACTATCCCACTCTTCCCATTCCCTCCTGATTTTTCCTTCCCATGTCTCTCTCTCTCTCCTAGATTCTTTCTCTGGTCGGAAACGGAAAACACAGGTAATTCCCTCTCGATTTTTGCTGTTCCACTGTTTCGACCCGTTCTTCGCAGACCGTCGCCGTGCAACCTGCTGTTCGCAAATCCCCGCCAGCGCAACTCGCACGCGCCCATGCGCATCCTACAAAGCCACATTCATCCATCCGCGCGCACCACTCCTGCCGGCGTAAAACCACGCCGTGGCCCATCCACGTCCGACCTCCATTCTGATAGCTCGTGAGCCTGACTGAGCACGTGAGCCTTCGACCGCTGCACCTGCTTCCAGACTAACTGCGCGCAAGCGTGTTGTAAAACGCCGGCCGCTCCTCTTCCCGCATGTCTGCCTGCTACCGATCCCACCTTCCGCCGGCCCATTTCCTCCATCAAACCTGTTGCCCGGGGCTGCTCCGCCAACCCAATTTCGTGCATGCCGCATCTCTTTCCACGGCCCAAGCCCGCAAGCCAGCCCAATTCCACAGCTCCTCGCATCTTTTCGTTTTTTGCTTTTGCTTAATCGAACATCGAAGAGTGAATTCTTCTTTCAATTTCGCATCCTCACTTTAGCCTTCTAATTTTTTGCCGAATTGGGAAAACATCATCAGAGGTGAATTTTTCTTTTCGATTGATGTTGATTCTCATAACCCTTCCAATTTTGCTTCACGCAAACGGGAAGAACATCGTTGAGGAGAATTCTTGTTTTGATTTTCACTCCTGCTTTAACCTTCCAATTTTCGCTTCACCACAAACCTGGGAAGAACATCGTTAAGAGGCGAATTCTTTTTCGGTTTCAGGCATCGTATTCCTCATTTTAGCCTTCCAATCTTTGCTTCGCCGCAAACTGGGAGAAGAACATCATCAAGAGGCGAATTCTTCTTTCGATTTCCAGCGTCGAACGCCCCGTAACCCTTCCAATTTTTTGCTTTACCGTAATCAGGGGAAGAACATCATTAAGAGTTGAATTCTTCTTTCAATTTTCGGCGTCGTACCCCTCGCTGTAGCCTTCCCATTTTGCCGCAAAACGGGGAAAAAATCATCAACAGGCGAATTCTTCTTTCGATTTCCAGTGTTGCACTCCTTTCCTTACATTCCCAATTGCATAACCAACCTTGTTCCCTTGCCGATCATTGCAGCGCGCCGAAAAATGCTTCAGAACATGTGTGATCTGTGAATGTGAATATATGTACATGCTTGTGTTTCTTTGTAGGTTTGAAGATCTCGCTCAATTGAATGAGAAAAATAACAAGACACGTTTCAAGAGAGCGCATCCAGTAAGCCAACACGCTGATGTCGCCCCTAGAAGAAATGTTGAAATTTTATCTAATTTCAAGACTTATAAAAAAGGGGGATGAATATATATATTACATTGTATGTCTTCTTTCAGTCCGAAGGCCTCGTTGTGCTCAAGAGGCATGATGATGAAAACCATGGTGTCCCAAGACACCACTCGCCACTTCAAGAGGCATACTAAGCCAAAACACCCATACATACAGGATAAAGCTGAGGTTGCCAAAATTGTGTCAAATCTTTTGACTTAGAAAAAAGGGGAGGATAAAATGAAATGACTTAAGAATGCTAAGTAAAGAAACCTGCAGCTAATTTTAAACTAAAAGCGTCAAACAAAAAAAAGGTGGGGAGCCTTTAAAGAAAATTTTGGAAGGAATAGAACATTCATTTAAAATCTAAGTGAAATTTGGGGGAGGCTAATATTAAACTCACAAACTTTGGGGAGGCTAATATTAAACTCACAAACTTTAATTGTAATTTCTACGCTTAAATTAAAGGATAAACCGAAGTTCTTCTAAATTCCTCAAAATTAAACAAGATTTAATTGGAATTTGGGGGGGGGGACTAATGCTAAAATCATAATTAACTTATAATAAACTTAATGTTTGGGGATGAATCTAAATTGGGTTTAATAACTCTTATATGAATATGAAGGTGATTACTAACTAATAAGCATGAGTAGGGCTAAAGCAATAAACATTGAAATCAACATAACTTATCAAAAGTGATGTATTGAACATAATCAAATTGAGAGAATTATATAAACTCAACAAGTAAACTAAGTGTAAATATTGTTTTAAACTACAATCTAAATCGAATTCTTTTCCCGGATCTCATTGTACAAACAAAAAGGTATACTAAACCAAAATCTATGAAAATTATGGAGCTTTTATTCAATGCCAAAATTAAGAATTTCATTCTAATTATAATTTTAAAATCAATGAAGTCGCTAATTAGGTGAAATTATCTGCTATAAACACCGCATGTTCTTACAGATTTCAAGTGTAAATTTTAATGTCTAAAAAGCATGCGCAGTTTAAATTGAAGTAAAAAAGAAATGAAAATACAAAATCAATCTCATAATTTAAACAAAAAATTACCTAAAATTATAATACACCGCATCTCACACTATCTTAATGCTTAAGTTCAAACTGAGAGGTCGCCGTTTCTTAGTCTTAGACTGGGTCCTGTTAACAAAACCTAAAATCCTATAATAAGAGTTTCAAAATGAAATATTTGAAAAATTTATTTTGTTAGGTGAGTAGATCTAATCCTCCATTGCTAAACAGAGTTGACAAGATCTAAAACTCTTAAGTATTCAAATTAATCAATTTTTCAAATCAAATTAAGTTGTAATAAACGCTTAAATGAAACTCTATCATTAAAAACTTAAATCAAACTCAATCTATCCACCTTCCAAACTGTGACAAATTAAGAAAATTAGCTCACAAAGAGCCAATGTCAAATCAAGTGTTATGCTATGTTCACTCTCAATCTCACGCGAAGGACGCGTGTCCTTTGATTGCGTGTCCACCACGATGAAATTATGACAAGAGTCCTCGACGGGTGGTTTGGCCCCGCCCATTATATTACAATCACCGCATGCTTCCTAATGGCTCGCTTTTGAGTTGTGAATCATATGATATACTTGATAGACAAACAACCCTCTCAAGTAGACTTAAGCATGTCTCCAAATACCACTCGTACAAGGATTTCTTAGATAACCATTGTCATGAGAATCCTTCACGTCATGGTTGACCACTTCCGACTAAGTAGACTAGGATGGAACCATGGGATCTAGACAGCACGTCATCATTTTCCCAACCATCTGGTTTAAGCTAAAATGATGAATTTCATATTCTAAATTCTAAAACTCCATATGCTGCTACTATACGCTACGCATCTAGCGATCTAATGACTAGCCTTAATCGAAAGTTCTCTCTCACTTATTGGGAGGAGTAATTAATTATAGGGGCTTGCGCCTATAGGAAACCAGGAACCAAATCTAAAGTTCTCACCAAATGCGGACGAAATCTCTGGGTAGTGTCTTATTTACTATCTTATCTGCCTTCTGAAAATTACACCGCACATTTCAAATCACTCTCTTCAAAATTCAAAAAATTGTCGAGAGGTCGGCGGCGAATTTTCGGAGCCCACAATTCTTCTAGTAAGTTCAGATGAGTTCATTTAGAACTAAATGAGTTTACATAAATTAAATGAATTTGCCATTAGTTTGATGAGCATATCCTATGCCGCAACAACCCACTTAAGGGAGATACAACTATGAGCTCACCTCAAGTTGCCTAAAATGGATCGCTTTGATTCACCCAAGTTTTATTGAGGCAAGTCCAGTTAAATTTATTTCTTACTTGAGTCATGCTAATATGTAGATACACAACATTCATGTAGTATCGTTAAAGAAAAATAACATGGAAGGAGAAAATAAGGCTCAACAAAATTTAAAAAAATAAGTCAAGCCACCAAATTTTGAAAATCAAAGTAATTAAATTATTAATGAATTTATTCTAAAAATTTGACAAATGAGAGTCAAGTGGAACTCCATGTGATTTATCTTTGGAAGAATTGGTAGAGTGATTTAGTTCTCTCCAAGTTGAACATCTAGATTTAATTCACACCTCTACCAACTACTTATTAATTTTTAGGGCCTGACTTCAAAAATAAAAAAATAAAAAAAATAAAAAAAGAAAAGGAAATGCTCCTCCATCAAGAAAGAATATATTAATTGTCTCACAATGAAAGTGATATCAGAGTTGATAACCAACATATCGAAAGCGATTCTTCTTACTGACTTAATATTTTTTAAAGAAATCATTCATTAAATGTATTGCGTGTCAAAGAACTCATAGCGATAAAATAAAATTTCACGTCTTATTTTTGTATGAAAATCTAGAACACACACATAGTTGGAAAAAATAATAATAAACTCTAAGATTTTTATGTGAAAAAAACCCTAGAAAAAGTGAAAAAAAATCACCGAGCTTAGTCTAGTTAAAATGTTTTACTATACCAGTTTTGTATGAAAATTCAAAACACACATAGATAGTTGAAAATAAAACAAAAAACTCTAAGATTTTTAAGTTAAAAAAATCTCAAAAAAAAAGGGAAAAAATCATGAAGCCTATCCTAGTTAAAATATTCAATTATGTGTTTTGAGTTATAAAGTTCCATCCTTCCTGATAATGAGATTATTAAATTGTATTTGAGAAATCAAGATGATAGGAGTTCCAGAATTATGTTACAACAATTATGCGACAATTGTTGGGTTGTAAGGGTTGGCGGTGGTGACTATAGCGATGGTCTAACGCCACAGTGATTTCAAGCTTTTTTAGCTTCCTCTTCTAAGCTTCACTTCTTTTTTCCTCTCCCATGACAAGAATGAGGTCCTATTTATAGGATTCTGAGAGTACATTTTGATAATTATAGCAACATCTAAAAACACTCTATCAGATGGTTCATATTAATTCTTTTGATCGTAGATATTTTTTTGATGATTTGACCATCCAATCAACATCCGATTTTAGTAATCTTGGGTTTGTTAGATTCATCTCGTAGAGTCGCTTGATTTGACCATAAGCATGTCAAATTTTGAGGGCATTTGGCCATCCAATTATTGTCTCAAAATTTTGATATATCTTTTTTTGAACTCGATTTGAGCTAATTTGGACTTGTATTATACCATTTCTCGTGTCGATAGGCTTGTCTCACTAAGTCGTTCAATTCGATTGTAAATATGTGTTATCTTATGATTCATGATTGATTTGATAAATTTCAATGTGATATATCAAAAAGAACTAAGAACTTGTGTTAGTTTTTGCTAAAGAATTAATAGCGGAAAATTAACGCTTAGCTTTAATTGGACAAAAAGAAATATCAAAGACATTAGACGCCGCCCTACAATAATCCAATTAATGGATGATCACCCTCTCCCCATCGCTTTTTATACATTCCCACGATCTCTATTGTGCATGCATCCAAAGAATTCCATGTTCTCTTTTATTAATTCTACATTTATTCCAATTTCGTAGTTATCTCTCTCTCTCTCTACCTCCCTCCCTCCCTCACTCAATCAGCTTAAAAAATACTTTCAAGCAAGGCGGATACACAAATGGGGCACGTGCCACTAAATCTCTCGCCATCTCGTTTCGATGCCTTGAACCTCCTCCTCACACACTTTGGCTGCAATTCCTTCACCGCTTTCTACCGCAACTTTGTCCACCCTCTGAGTGCAATCTCGATCATGACAACGACTTTGTTGGGTTCTTCTTCAGAGTCGGCTCCTTCACGTCGAGAACTCTCAACGATCGGGAACAATTTCGTCGGCATTCTCCCGTCGACATCGAAACCCTCGATCTCCACGGATTCTTCATCCAAATCTTATAAGAAACTTCAAAGCTCATATTTTTAGGCCTTTCCATCAACAACCTCACCCACAAGCTCCTGTCGAGCTCACCAGTTTGCCTATCTGGAAACACTCATAATTGGATATAATGGAAAAGCTCAGATTTAATCCTTCAATGAGTTTTTCTTTTTTAATATGATAGCATTGATATATTTTTTTCAGCTTTTATTGATATACCTAAAAATTTAACTGTATTTAATTTCACTAGTTTAATTAATTATTTTAATTATATATGAAGAGATATTTTTAAAAATATAGAAGCAATAGAGCTCAACTTTTTCACATACTATTATTTGTGAGAATAGTAACACTAGAATTTAACTTAGAAGATATTCTAGTATATCTTGATTTGGAGAACTTGCAAGTACATTTCAAAGTTGAAAGACATTAGAAAACTTGCATAAAAGTTGATAGAAAAAGAAAATGATGTTTACTTTTTGTATATTTGCTTAGATTGATATTATCAATCGTAATGTTAATTGAAAAGTATTTTCTACAATAAAGATTGTAAAAAAATTATTTGTGCAAATAATGAGATTCTTAGATTAATGATTATCTATATATTGAAAATTATTTATTTATAAATATTGATAATAAATTGATTGTATAATATCTTCAAAATATAAATCTCAAAAGGAGAAATTATAAAAGATATGCAATGTGTGTTGGGGAATTTTGAATGCTAAGAATTGAATTTAATTATATTATTATCTTATTTTAAGCCTTTTAATTTTGTGATCAAATAAAGATTAATTAATTTTAGTCTTTTGAGACATCTTAATAAATTTTGTATGGAATTATTAGTAGAGCCGGACATTTTTATTTTATTTTAATGATGAAAAATAAAATAAAATGCATTCAATATAAATAGGGTCATCCTCATTCTCTGTGCCATTTTATTTTCTTTATATCCCATCTTGAGTAAAAGAAGGCTCTCTCCCTCTCTCAAACCCCTTTAGAAGTGGAAGGCCAAAATTCCACATTAGCTCTTTTATAGATTCATGTATGATTCCGATTATATCTTCTTAATGATTTGACATGAGATCTGGGCTAGATGAATTTAGTGGAAGGCCAAAATCCCGCATTAGCTCTTCCATGGATTCAGATACGCTTCCGATTATATCTTCTTGATGATTTGACTTGAGATCTGGGCTAGATGAATTTATTTTTATTTTTACATGTTTCTAACAATGTGAAGAAAATTTATTTAATTGTGATGCTTAATTTTTTTTATTGTGTTATATAAAATACTTTAATTTTTTTTTTATATGAGTATTATTTTCTTATCTTGTTGTGTCTAAAAAAATTATCTGATCCTGCTTTCAAGATAAATTTTGATAAAATCTGACTATGATATTATCCATAAGTTTATTTCAAAACGTAAGCACGTTTGGACTAAAGAAAATCTTCATATTTTGTAATATTATATTTTTATCTTACAAGAACTATTTTATTATTTTCATTTTCATCTTACAATTTAATTGGAAATATATATTAAAGATTTTGCTATTTATTTTACAGTCTGTAATATTTTATCTTAATTATACTAAATTTTAATAAGAATATCACCTAAAATTTTCCTCTTCTTCATTTTCTTCTTCTCTCTATCATAAGAAATATTACTTTTGACAGTCTTTGAAGCTCTCAATGGGAGAGAATTTTCGCGCAGTACCTTTATAATTCCCTTTGAATAGTGAGAAGAAGAAAAGAATTTTACGTGGAAGAAAAGGCAGATATGCATCTTCCAAACATTCTCTCTCTCTCTCTCTCTCTCTCTCTCTCTCTCTCTCTGCTTTCTTTTCTTACATGCATGACTTGAAATCCTTGCAAGTTGCTATATATGCACGCATATATTTATATATATTATATACATTTTTCTCGTGCCAAATATATAGATAAGGAAACCAACTTGAATTTGAAACTCTAGAAGGATTGATATAAATTTACTTTTCCATTAAAATATTCATTTACTATTATAAAATTAGAAAGATATGTAAATTAAATAAATTATATATCATACCATAGATTTTCTGTGATTTTGTTGAAATGTCCTTCTAGTCTTTGCATTTTCTAGTTGATGGTTTCCAAGTTCTTTATTTGTAGATTCTTTGAAACTTTTAATATTTTTGGCTATAGGCATTAATTAAATTAGTTATCTAAGAATAAAATGAGAGCTAAGGAGTAATGCGAATGAAGTTTCATGGGAGTAGTGCTGGTAGATAAGATTAGGGAGAGTTTTAGATGTTTTGGCCACATAAATGAATCGTCGATGACCCAATTAGGAGAGTAGATGCATTAGATTTGCCTTATAAAGGTAGAGGTATACCTAAAATACTTGGTTAAGATGTAAAAAAATGATCTTAGTATACTTGATTTAAATGAGAATTTGACATAATAGGACACAATGGAGATGTAGGATTCATGTAGACACCCTAGTGGGATTAAGCTTGTTGTTTTTTGTTGTTGTTGTTGTTGTATGATTTCGTGATCTCCTTTTATAGACCGCTTGGACTCGGCTGGGTTGGTGATCTCAATGATCAAATATCCACTATAGGGATCTACTTTATGACCAAATCTAGATTCCCAAAAGAAACTCATTGTCACCAACCTCATTGAGGTTGAATACATAGTTTAACAACTACGACCATGGACATCATTGCTATGATGCGTTCAAGGCTACAAATACCATACTATTCTTTGTGATAACACATCTTTAGTGGCTTTCGGTCATAATCAAGTCTCCCACGGCCACACCAAACATATTGAAATTAACTATCATTTTATTCGAGATCACATTAAATCTAACGAACTAACCATTCAGTACATTCACACTCAAGATCAACCAATAAATATCTTCACCATGGCCTTATCATTAGTCAAATTTCAATAATGGGTAACAAGTTAACTGTCCAACCATGGATAGTTAACATGAGGGGAGCCAATAGTAATCATCAACCACAAGGCGATAACTACAATCCTTTCATTTATAACAAGCTCTTCTAATCAAGATCATTTAATTATACTCTCCAAAGTATTCTCGTATGTATAAATATTTGCTTATAGAGTCAGATAGATTATGTACTTACTTTGATCTATTTTACAATACTCCATTAGAGTGATTTTTCTTTATTATTTCTATTTTTCACTGCCATTAATGAAGAAGTCACCAAACAAAAAATAATAATATAAAAATAAAAATGAGAGAAACAGTTCAATGGTAATACCCAAAGTTCATGATGAGGAAGAGGATTTACATTTGTTTTGAAAATGAATAAAAAGATAAAAGAAATAATAATATATAGACAATATCATGTTTGTAATTTTAAGAAAGTAATTTGCAAAAAACTTGATCTTATAATAAAATTCTCCGTATGAAACAAAATGAATAAAATTAACTAAAGCTAAAATTTGAAAATAAATATCAACAAATCAAATATATATACCGATGAATCTATAAAGTGCAATTGTAAATAACATGATCAATCATATCAAATAAAGCTAAACTTGACAATTTATTTAGCTTGAAGTGAATTTGTAGATATGAATGATTATATGTATGATTATACAGAATCATATAAAATGGATGAAATTATGGCATGCATATGTACTAAGTCAAATGAATGTGCGTTTTAAATACTAAATTTAGGTCTGGGTGTGAGTTAACCATTGGCTAGGTTTAGGTTCTATATTGCTAACATTCAGCATTATTATCAATCTTTGAACAATATATTTCTGCCTACAAAATATTGTCATCTCATCATATCCTTTGTAGTCTTCATAGTGATGATGCATCACTCACGCTTTATGTGTCACTGTCTTTATGTCATTAGTGGAGGAATAAACTTTCTTTTCATGAGAGTGAGGAAAACTATTTAATATGAGATTTTTTTTAAAGTATTGAAAATAAGATTTATTAAGGAGAGTAAAATCACTAGATTGCTTAAATTATATAGGACAAAATCACTAAATTTTCTAGCAAATATAGAAATATTACAAACTTTAGGGTGGGCAATTGCCCATGTTGAACTTAATCTAGTTTGGCCTCATCACTATATGCCCCATGCTAATGAATTACATGAGGACATTGTCTTAAGCCACCCATCCACAATTCAAATCATCTTAGTGGCCTACCCCATCAAGCAATAGCTATATATGTATATGTCATTCTAATTGTTGGAAATTTTTGTGAGAAGAAGGATTGAGTGAATAATAAAATAATTTTAGATGGGAGACTGGGAAGAGGAAGAGAATGAAGAATTTTATTATGAATTTGTTGAGTAGTTTTTAGCTTAATTTATAACACAATGAACTTATTTATATGCATGAAAATCAAATCTAGAGACTTCTATGATATTATAATATTTTTTCAAAAATATACTCTAGAGTTGTTCTATTATTATATATCTGAACCTCTAGTCTTAAAACTTATAGTCTAGAATCTTATTTATTATTAGTGTTCTAGAGTAATTTTCATTTATACAAAATTTTTATTTCTAGTAAAATATTAAAATAATAGAAAAATGTGTATCAAATTATCACTAATTCATGTTCTTTTGAGATCTTCCATTGGGAGACATATTTCACACTTTGTAATTTATCGGTGAATTCATCTCCACTTTTCCTGTAGAGAGATGAATCATCTCCTACAACTAGAAGAATTGCTACATTATTGCAAAGTGAAATATTCCCTCTATCTCTTCCATATTCTATGTGAGATCGTTAATAAAATAATGTCTACATATAATATTTTATGTTTTTTGTTGCTTTTCTCCTTAATCGAAGATAGTTTAGATTTCCCCATGTCAATGCATACCTACATGCCATGTTATGGGATCATGCATTCACCGTGGAGAAGAGACCAGCTCTATTACAGGAGAAAGTCTCTCTTAGTCGCCGCCTCCCCACTCCTCAAGCGACCTAGGGATTTTCCTTCCGTCTCTTGTGCCCATGGAACATGGCGTTTTTTCTCAGATCGAGGATTCGGCTTCAAATGTCCTCGCAATCGGCAAAATAGCCTTTCCAAACATTGTCTCCTCACGGATGGATCATATCGATGCCCCTCTAAGTTCGTTCCTTCATCCTGCTCACTGCGTGAAATCTTTCAAGGAAGCGCTATCCGGTAACAATCACTCTGAATCGGTTAACTTAATTGCTACCGCTGGAATCCCGTGATGTGTTGTACATGGATGTTGAAAAATTAGCTAAACCTTTCAATAACGATTGGGAAATTTAATTTACGGAGACCCACCGTTGATAAGATTCGAGCTTTCTTTCATTCTCTAAAAGTCGTTCCTTTAGGGTGATTGACCCATGTGCTTATCCAACTAAATAATGATCTGGATTATTCGAGAGTGTTCGCACGGCGCTCTTATCTAGTTTATAATTGTCAAATGCGTCTCCTTAAGTGGTCGCCTAGTTTTGATGTTAAGGAAGAGTCACCGATTGTTCCAATTTGGCTATCTTTCCCTAACATGCATTCATTTTGTTACACATCAAGTCCTATTTGCCGTGGGGGCTTTATTTGTCGACCTTACAAATAGATCGTGGCCGTGAAATCCGCCCTTCGCTGTCGGATCTTAGTTGAAATAGATATTACCAAAAGCACCCAAAAGAAGTTTGGATAGGCTCAAAAAATAACCAAAAAAAGTTGAATTTGAAAACTTTCCGTTTTCTCCCATTGCAAAATTCATGGGCATGAAAACGATTGTTTTATTCTACATCCTCGCCTAAAAAAAAAAATAAGTTAGCAGAGCCCATCTCCTCTTTACCAAAAGATCAACCTACAAAATGGCCTATGTTCCCAAAATCAATCAAATAGGCACAAACTCACATAAAATTATCGTTCTACATCTATTAAAAAAGGGCTTCACAATGAATTAGTAGAATCTCATGAAGATACATCATGTGAGGGGGAAAGGATCAACACCGCTGAATTTGTACCAATAGACAATTTATTGCCCCAACCAAATATTGAAATTTACCATACTGACCTAGCACAAAGAAACATTGGTGATGATCTTGTTGGGGAAGAAATAAGAGAATCTCAGGACACTTTGACATCAACAAACAAATAAAGAAACCGTAGCTTTAGAAAACATTCAACTCATATCAAATGATGAAACAAACCACCACCTTCAATACCATAGCTACTCAATACCCTATCCTATCAACAACATATAGACATTGAAGAAGGGGAAATCTCTATCTCCATTCCTAGAATTACTTAACATGAATCTTTTATCTTACTCTCTTTCGGATGGAGATGCTGAGAAAAGACCTTTCCAAACAGCCTCCTACAAAAGAAATCCACAAAACCTAGAAGCTCCACTAGAACCACCGGATCCTCCATACCTATTCAAAAATGCATTTAGGTTTTCTTTTGAGACCTTCCTTCCATTTTCCTTATTATGCTCTTCAAATTGAATTCTCGTTATGATTAGGTCTATTATATGGAATATTCGTGTATTGGGACCCCTATTGTCCATAATAGGGTTAGAAGCCTCTGCACTCACAACGCCTCACTCCTTATTATTTTAGAACCTCTTATCCACTCCTCCAAGATTGCTAAGGTTGCTTTCCAAAACTACTTTCATAACATTAGTAATAAAATTTGGTGCTTCGAAACCACCAATCAATCATCATATCACCATCATTCAATTGATTAATGTTCTCATCTCTTTTGGGGATTTCCGCTTCTGGTTCTTATGCCGCTGTAGGGAACATTCTTTGGAATAGTTTAAGATCCTTTGCCTCATCTCGTCACTTTACCTTGGATTGTTGGAGGTGATTTTAACACTATTCTTACCGCTTAGAAAGGGGGGATCCTCCCTAACTCCCATTCCATGGAAGAAATATGATCCTTGATTGTAATTTAATCGACATCGGTTTCGTTCTAACTTCACTTGGAACAACTCGGACTTTGGCAACGCCGATCGCATACTCATTGGATTCACAACTGGAACAGGGAGTAGAACTCTTTGGATCACGCTCACTTCTAATTAATGAACCCCCCACCTCCTAGAGCAGTCCCTTCTCCCTTTAGATTTCAAAATATGTGGACATAATGACTTTTGAATGTTGTCTCGATGAATTGGATGGCCATCCACACGACAACTCTTAAAGGTATGATCCGATTTTGGCTAAAACTTAAACGCCTTAAACAAACTCTAAATTGGTGGAACAAACATCAATTTAAAACCTTTTACTAATTTAAAAGTATGGAAAATTTGGTTTGCTCGCTTGAAGAAGCTGTCATCATGGATTCATCCAAGCTCGACCAACTTAAGGAAGATAAGGATCACATTTCAAAATATGGAAGAAACTTATTGGCCAAAAGCTAGCAAACAAATAAAGGACCACAAATACTAAATATTTTCACGCTCAAAAAAAGAAAAGTTCTAAACTCTATTAAAAAAATTAAAGAGAATGGCAAATGGATCACTAGCAGCAAAGAATTGCAAGACTCTGGTAACCATTTTAAAAAATTACTTAACACAAACCCGAACTTATTGAAATCTCCAATCCTCACTTGATTCCCTCCGATCACCTGAGCAAAACAATTTTCTCACGGCCCCATGGAAGTGAGATTAGATACCCTTAGCATGAACTCGATTATATTCTGGACTGATGGGTTTACTACACATTTCTTCCAACATTGCTGGTCCACTATTAAGACTGATTTGATTAATGCGGTTTGGGATTTTTTTGAGGGAACCCCCCTTCCTAGAGCCTTAGTACCTCAATCATTCTTATCCCTAAAAAATTCAAACCCTAATCTGGGTGATCATCTTTGCACCTTTTCAAGAAATTAATTGCTAAGCTAATCTCTAATAAATTAGCCTTGCTCCTACCATTATCTCTCCAAATCGTCGGGATTTATGAAAGGTAGAGCTATTTCGATAACATCCTCCTTGCCCAAGAATTGATCGACGCTCCCACAGAGGTGGCAACATTATCTTCAAACTAGATTTTTCTAAAGCTTTTGACAATCTCTCTTGGGATTTTTTATTTAAGATTCTTAGCCTTTTGGTTTCTCTCGTTATTAATCTTATTAAAAATTGTGCCACCAATGCTTGGTTTTCGTGATAATCAATAGTGAGTGACCGGTTTTTTCAAATCTTCCCATGAGACAAGGAGACCCTCTTTCCTCGACTCTTTTATCATTCTTGACTACCTTTCCGTGTGTTTAAATGATATTTTCTTGTATAAGCCTAACTTGATTTATAAAACTCGTGGAGGAGTTCCGCTCTCATCTTAGCTTTGCAGACGACGTTATCATCTTCGCAATGCGTCTATCCCTCATATAAAAACAATCTTACAATTACTCAAGAATTTTGGTAGGAAAGTGGTTTAACTCTTAACAAGACAAAATGTTGCTTCATTCCTTCTTCCAAAATTGCCGCAATAGGGTTAATCATATTCAACGATCACGGCTTTCGAACATCGTGGCCTCTTAAATACCTTGGTGCTCCTCTTTCAAAGGTCACAAAGTCACATCATTTCGATGAGATAATCCAAAAGATCTCTAATCGTATTTCTTCTTGGAATATAACTTTCTTTGGTAGGCTTACTCGATTAAGAGCACCCTCAACTCCATACCCATTTATCTCATTCAATCTATTAGGCCTACCAATTCTATCATCAATTGAGAGGTGAAATAAATTTTTTGGGGCTCTAACCAAAAAAAATGCATTGGTCCAGGCAAAAGTCCATTTGAGGAAGGCGGTCTTGGCTGTAAGACTATTAAAGATACAATCAATGCATTTTCTCACAAACTTTGGTGGAATTTTAGATGCAATTATAACCTTTGGGCTAACTTCATGAATGTTAAATATTGCCAAGGAAGCACCTATAACTTGTTCTTACAGACTCACTTGAGAGAAGACTATGTAGCATTAAATGGATGGCAATCACATATTACTTATAAGAAACCTTTTTTTGGCAAGAGATTGGTACCGGGTCCATTGACTTTATTTTCTTCGACTCTGATACCATTAGAGTTAACTCATTTTGGCTTAATAATAAGTGGAATATTTCTAAACTCCGAATACATCCCTCCTCTATAATAGATAAGCTAAATCTCATTCAAATCGCGTCATCAAAGATCAGATTCTTTTTAAACTTTCTCAGAATGGTGAATTTAATTTAAAAAACATCTGGATGTATAATAACAGAAATGCTCATTTCTCTAACGTCTTTGACAAAATTTGGCATAACAATATTCCTACCACTTACTCAATTCTTGTTTGGCGTATTCTTAAGAACTTTATTCCGGTTGACTCTTTAATGTGGAACAAAGGCTTCCACTTACCCTCTAAATGCTATTGTTGTTTTCACATCAAGATGTTAATCATCTGTTTGTAAATGGCCATTAAGTGGCGGTGGTATGATGATCTTTTAACTTTGACCTTTTCAATGGTTCCTTATCCATATTCCAACTTCTAGATATTTACTTTAAAACATCCCTAAAGGTCACATCAAAATCACTATGGCTAGTATTATTATTTGGTTTATATGGATGGCCAGAAACAAAGCAAAACACAACGGTATAGCTATGAATCACAGAAAAATTATTGCTAGAATAATATACAAAACTAGTGAATTATTCAATGCCGTTATCAAGCATAAACATTTCAAAGGTTGTTTTATTGTGGTCGCCAAATTAGGTCTTCATCTACCTCTTCCAACTATTAAGAAGAGAAGGTTGTTTATTGGGTTAAACCCAAAACAACCTTCTTAAAATTAATACGGATGGTGGTCCACCGTAATGTGTTTTGGGGCGGTATTTTAGAGACTACACCGGTAAAGTTCTTTATGCTTTTGCTTTTCCTCTGCATCCTGCCCCATATCTTTATGGTACTGCCATTGAGATTTGCCTTCAACAAGGTGGTTTAACATCTGGATTGAAGTGGATGCTTTCGATTATTAATCTCTTAACTTCTACAAAGGCTAGTAATGAATTGTTTTATGTCCTCAAGCAGGACCCTCCTTCCTAAATTCAATTATAAGATCTCCCATGTTTGGAGGGAAGGCAATGCACATTTTCTAGCAAACTTAGGTGCTACTGAGCTATCTTTGATAACTTAACTCTACCTCATCATCTAAAAGGCTTAGTTAACCTCGAGTTGGGCTTCCCTATTGCGATTTTAAGTGATTGGGGCATCTCGAATGGCTTGTTTGACTGTCGGTCCAATCACCCCTTAATTTTTTATTGTTCTTTGGTTTCTTTCCAATAATGAAAGTAGCTTTTCCTTCCATGGTATATCATGGTTCTTTTATGTTGGGATTGTTTGGCTAAACCGTGGAGCTTTTGTTAGGCTTTACTTGGCATTGGCAATGGAATGTTGGTGTTTGGATGCTAATGTGTATGCTTATGATACCATGGTGGCGCATTATTTTATGGTATTGGTTGGAAAAATATTTGGGTTTGTTGTCATTGTTTTGCCTCATTATGGACTTACGGTATTGATTGTTCCGGAGCCTTCTCGTTTCCTTTTATTGGGTTTGCTTGTATGGATAACCCGTGATGCTTTAATTTTTCATTATGGTATTTAATGTGGTTCTTTGGTAATTACTGTCTGGCAAATAAGTCTTTGGTATGGTTGGTATGTGAAGAATCTGTTTATATTGTTGCCTTGGTTTTGTTTTGACTGGCTTTTTTTTGTTTTATCTTATCTAAAGTATCTACAAGTGCAATATTTGGCCTCATCATTATTACTTTGGATTCTAAGGTGTCGGTGGCTTCTTTAGCTCGTTATCCCCATTCCGCTATAGTATTTGGCTTATCCTTCTGTATTGGGGGCATTTTCTCGATTACATGGATGTCTGCCTATTCATTTCTGTGGGAGCTGCTGTTTTGTTTTTCCGATACACTTATGGGAGTCGGGATAGGAGGGCTGTGTGTTCTTCACTTCATTTCGGTTGGTAGTTGCATTTCTGGGGTTTCCTACCGATGTTGGATGCTCATATTTGCAATTGCCCCAATTGGCAGTGAATGACCTGGCGCCTTCTTCTTCTATCAAGCTCAAATTATCTTTCATTCCGTTTCATTTAGGCACTATTGAATTGGCTAAAAATAAACTTTGGATTTTCCCTTTGCAGGTTTTTAGTTTTGTCCTTGCTTAGATGTGTCATGGACTCTTCCTCCGTTATTCGACCTTATTTTGCGGTCATTGCCTTCTTATGATTGTTCGATTTATCATTTTTCTTTCAATTTTATGCTTTGGATTTTGGATGTATTTAGCTTGGGGTTTTCTCTGGTTGATTGTAGCTCTTTGAGCGATGAGTGTAACCCCTTTTAAGGACCTTGTTTAATTTTGTGGCAATAAAATACCCCCAGATAATGGGGTTTCCTAAAAAAAAAAAAAAAAAAAAAGTCAGCTCTCTCTTCAGATTTTTTTTCCCATCAGACCAATATCTGGCACAAACCTAAAATCCCTTCAGTCTTCACCGCCAACCAAAACCTAAACCATGGAAAGACTTCGACATGCTTGTCGCAATCTTTGTCGCTCTGTAAAAGCTAAAGATGCAACTGCTAATTTTTTTTTAAAAGTAATAAAATAAAATTAATGGTTTTGACGATAAGATATGGTCAAGTGACTGGACTCCATTAAAACATATGACTTAATTAATTTTAAGTATTGTTGCATCGTTCACAGTACGAGGAAATCCCCGTGACTTTCCCTCAGTTTCCATTAATATTACCTTATATTTGATAAACAAACTAATTAAAGTATTGAATTCAATCCTAAATCAATTTAATAGCTAATATTAGCTTAATTAATGATAAATATATGACTACTTCGGTCCATTATTATACTGGTAATCAGTCAAACCTAGACATATACCATTCAATTTCAAACTTTTTGTACTAAATGATAGTCAAGTTGGACAGAGAATGTTCAAGAATTTAAAACCAACGATTCAGTCCAATATTGAACGATCAACGAAGAAACACGTAGAGCAGTTGACTTTGCAAAAGAAATGGATTAATGCATAGGAAGTGAAACTTAATGAGCATGTACATTAAGGTTTCTTGAAGTTGCAGTCACATGGAATCAGTTCATTCTTGAGTTTAAAATTATATTCCTTGAATTTGAAAATAATTATTTAAGAACATAACTTTAGCAATAACGTATTTTTAACTGTGAAATTTGAATGCATATGAATCAATCATACATACAATTTTTAATCATATATACATGCACGAGAATAAAGATAAAAAAAACTCAGTCAAAATTAATGTAATTTTCCAAGGAATTTGTTTTTACATTTGTTTATGATTCCTACTGCTCTATTTATAAGAAACTATGTGTAAAAAATAAAATAAAAAAGCTGATATGCTATCATCATTCAACTTGCTAACATTCTTTAAATTACACAATTCTTTTAAAATGAATAAAAATCTTCACTTTTAAAATATATTTTCATCTTCAAACAATTCAAACAGGTGTTCATATGTACCAAACAGTTTGTGCATGTGCACTCATGTATACAAAGATAGTTCATATAGTTCACATACATATTCATGCACACATTCCACACATATAGCAGTTCATGTCATTTACGTACACAAACATGCACAAATAATTCAAGCATAAGCAGTCAAATATAGTTCACATACAAATAAAAAAACTTATAAAACTCACAAATGAACAGCGTTTACATATAAAACGTCCTAATTATATTTAATACATGTGTGATCATGAGGGCATGGAATGCATGTGGTGCATAACCTCATGCATGTTCTGCATGCATTAGCAATTCAACCTCGAGCTTTAGACCTCTTGAAGCTCCACTAGTCAAAATCGTGAATCATCATCCATGCTTCAAAAGATGGAAATTTAACATCCATGCATAAACCCAAATTTGGAACTTTGAATTGAATCTCAGTCAATTCAACCCTTTTTTTTTTTTGCATGCCCAGAGGCTCATTTTAACGTAATTTCCGAAACATAACCTAGAACCTGATAGACACCTGATCTCTCTCCTATATATACTAATATATTCATTCCCTTTCTCCCATCTTACAGTTACAAGCTTCATTTAAATCTCTTGTCTGCGCTGTGATAAATAATTAGTGCGATCGAAAGAGAGTGATCATGGAGAAGAATTTGAAACCGAGAATAGCTATTATCGGCGGTGGTATCAGCGGCCTGGCAGCTGCAAAGCAGTTGCTACCGTTTGAGCCGGTGCTATTCGAAGCCACCGACTCCATTGGCGGGGTGGAAGCACTGTTCCTATCGGTCGACGAGGTTGCAGACACCGCGACCCAACTACGAGTTCTCGGACTACCCGTGGAAAATCGGGCCGACAGCTTCCCAACCACACAGAAATCTTGGATTACCTTCATGGTTATGCCACAACCTTCGGGCTGTGGCCTCTCATACGCTTGAAGTCCAAGATTGTGGAGGTCAGGTATCTTGGTGACAGGGAGAAGGCTGGTTTCACGGCTCTGTGGGGGGAGGACGGACGGCCGCTTGCCGGTCAGCCCGTTTGGGAACTTGGGGTCGTGTCCGGCGACTCCGACGCTGTTGAGGTCGTTTCATCACCTCCCACATATATATCCCTCTAATCATCATTAATTAAATAACATTAACAAAAAAGCGCGCTTAAGTAGGGTATATCCTATGTAGATGATTTACCGATATTATTTTTCTAATTCGTTTAATTTCACTGTTCATTAGAGAGATAAACTTTATTTATATTAAGTATTAAAAGTGCGTTTTTAATAACTTCAAAATATATGAATTTATGTATAAAGTAGGTCATATGTTCAGGCGGAAATAGGATTTTTTTTTTTAAACAGCTCAACTAGTAGAAGCAGGAAGAAGAAGCAGGAGGCGGAATATGAAAAGACTTCAGATTACCTATTCTTAAATTAATTTTTTTCTTAAAGGTTACAAAATAAATAAAAATTCTGTCCCTTATTAATAATATTTTTAATCTAATATTTAAAATTTTATCTACCAAGAAGATGTTCCTTCTCCTTGAGTAGATGGGGGCCTCATTACAGCTATGCCAAACATAGGTTGAATATACAGATTTTAATTTTTTTTTTTTACTATATTCAAATGTTTTACATCAGTTAATCTTCATTACTTACGTAAATTTTTATGGTAAATGTTGAAATAAAAAAAAAATGTTTGCTTTATTATTTTCTTTCTCACTCCCTCTAATATAATATTTATATTAAAAATTCAGGAAAGCTCTTTTTACCATTTTTTTTTGAAAAAAATGGGTTTTACACTTGTTAGACAATTTAATATAAATATAATATAAAATTTAAAAAATTAATCGCATATTATATTCAACTTAAAATAAATTTAATGAATATTAAATCGAAAAAAAATTTAATGATATAGAATCTATCATGAACTAAATTTAATCAAGATAATATTTCTTTCTTCAATATTATCATCAATAAATGCTATATCTTTCATAGATGGTTACAATTATTTTAAATATCTGACCTAATCAGATGATTTATACAATTATTTATTTGCTATAATCAATGTTTTTTTTTTTGGAAAATTATAATCAATTTAACGTTCAGTAATTTTTTTTTAATAAATTCAATCATGTCTGTCCTATACGGCATCATTCATTTTATTTCAGCCACCATTGACTAAGCATTGACTCCTTAAAACAAAACAAATGGGGCAAATAATAAAATAAGTCAAACACAGCCTTTTTAATTAATTGCCATCTATCATAATTAAGGAATGTGGTAATAAACCAACAAAAGTCAAAAGCAATAAGATGAAATAAAGAAAGACGTGAACGTTAAAGTAGTTATTATATATATATATATATATATATATATATATATATATATATATATATATATATATATATATATATATATATATATATATATATATATAGTTTTTTTTGCTGTCAGGGTCTTTGAAAAGCTTTTTTTTTACCATAAGTTTTTTTTTTAATTTTGAGAAATAAATTTTGTAAAATAAATTAAAAAAAAATAAAAAATAATTTGTTCAGCATATAAAATTTTAATCAAACAATCAGACAATGAAGCATTTGTTGTTATTAAATTATTAATTGTGAATGTTGTTGACTTTTCATCTGGTGTGTTTGAAAGCTGACTGAAGTCAAGCTTAATGTATTTGGTTTATAATAATATTAAATTTGAAATGCAGGGGCAGATGGTCAACCATGCACAATGCTGATAAGGACGTTGCACTGGACTGTCCCTTCCTACTCCATATGGGGTCTGCCCTTCTTCTTATTCTACTCAACCAGGCTGTCTCAGTTCCTTCATCCGCGGCCAAACCAAGGTTTCCTTAGATCTGTTCTCTGCGACATCTCTGCTCCATTGGTATACGTCCTTTATCAATCTGTTTATTTGATAAATAATTTATAAAAAATAGTAAAAAAAAGAATTAATGGGAAGTCAAGTTTGAGCTATTAAAATTATGGGGCATTTACATACATAATATATAATTATTTTATATTTGCATAAATAATATTTAAATCTTTAATATTATATCAAAATTATATCATCATTCTCTTTTAAAGTGAGATGCATACATTCATAGAATAAGTATTATTTTTATAAATATCAAACTTTTGATATTAGATACGTAGATATATAAGAATTATATGATTTATATGCAAATCTTCTTAAAATTATAAAGATGTGAAAAGTAAAAATTGTAAAAAATTATTGTGAGTATTATGAATTCTTTTTCATTTTAAATAAAAAATTTATGAAAAATTTCACTTAAAAATAAAATATTTTATTAAGGAAATAAGATGTTGGATGCAATAAGATTTTCAACGTAATCGAATGATGTACTATATTCAATTGGATGAAAGACTTGTCTTTCTTCCAAAACTTCAAATAGTCGGCAGTTGCCTAATTTAACGAAAAGCTTCTAAGGAATACGATATAATGCGTGAAATTAAGATATAATATAGTAGGAATTTCATTTACGATTTGAAGTACTTTTACCTTCAGCAAAATTTATGCTGGTCTGATAAGAAGCTATTTTCTGTAATATAGCTTTAATCTCTGTAATTTGCTGATAAACTGGTAGTTTGAGTGATTAATCCTTCCGATTGAATTCGTTGGGTTTGGTTTGAGTCAAACAGTGAGTTAAACCCTTTCCTATTGAGTCAACCCTGAGTAATAGAAGGAAGCTCGGAGCTTTCGATCCGTTGGATCTAGCCTTTAATCTCCGTTGGATGGGCTCACTTGGATTGGTTCTTCTTGAGTTTGAGCTTGAGCCGCCGGATTGCTTTGTATTCTTTACGCCATTGGACTGCTTTATCGGATGGTTCTTGATTCTTTGAATGGCGTTAGTGGATTCCAACCGTTGATATCCGGTTTGATCCGGGAAATGAATTGAAGCTGTTGATTGAATCGCACGCCGATCTTGATCGGATCTATATTTTGAATTAACCTAACCTTTTCTTTCCTATCATTTGTTTCGCCGATCCTTCGAGCCGTCGACTAGCTCCAGAGAATGCAGGGAAAAGAGAGGAAACAATGTTCGCCGGTGATTTCACGAGGAGAGTCCTTCCAAAGTGAGGATCAACCATGGAAATGCCTTGGGGAAGAAGAATAGGGTCGACACAGAGGAAGGAGTTCTTGAGATAAATCTTTCATCCTTTACCTTCTGTTCTTTCTATTTATAGTGTGTTGGTTCTTCTAAAGTATTCTTTGGCTCAGAATACTTTGCATGTCGTATTCGCCATTTCCTTGCTCTGCCTTGTATCGATTGGATAGCTTGATCTCTGCCGCCGGTTATTTAGAGTTCTTGATTCTTGCCGCTCTAAGTTTTTGATAATTGCGCATGATCTTCTCGGAAGGATCTATCTGGGAGTAGTCTTTTGTGGTGATGCTTTGGCCTTATTCACATCGTGATAACTTGTTGTCATTTCTAGTTGATCTGGTTCTATTCTGAACATCCTATCTATCTGTTCCTAATTGTAATTATTTGTGCTCTTGAATTAGTATAGTTGTAATACTTTCCTTTCTCTGGAATTGTTTAGTTTTCTGTTGTCTGTTGGTCCTTCTGTGATGATTAATTTGTCGTATTGGATTAGTCTGTAAGCCCTTGTATTCAAATTGAGTTAACTGTAATATTTGTAGTTTATTTCATGCTCGATACCCAATGATTCTGTAATATTTCCCTTCGTATTATCGGTTGGTTTCAATCATTCCTCTGTAGTGGCCGTAATCTGCTGGATTTTAATTGTTGTTGCTTTGGGGATATGGATTCATATCATTACTCCTCTCTCACACGACCTTGTCCTCAAGGTCAATCTTCTGGGATGCTTCGTATTTCTTCAATCTATTTCTCTTGATACTTTCCCTCCTTCGATTGTAATGTGTTGCTCCTGTAGTAATGCTCGATCACCCTATTTTCCGGATTCGCTTTTGTCGTTCTTAATGATAGAGTTTAATTTCGAATTGAGGGGTTAAGCATAGTAATTGGGTTGATTGTAGTAAATCCGATTCTGTATGTAATTTGTGTTTGATTCGCTCGAGTATCAAGTATGTGAGCCCAACCGTAATAGTCCTGAATTCCTCCCTTAGGATCCTTACTTTATATCAATCCTTTCTCTTGACTTTATTTACCTTTGTAATGTGGTCGGAAGGTTGATCATCTGTGGGAAATCTTGTGGCCATTCTACTTGAAGTTGGAAGGAATTGTTGTGCCCCATGACTTATCACTGTGGACTATCTTATGCTAGATAATTGGGCTATATCCTATCTATCTAGGCTAATTCTATGTTCAGAACTATGCAGAACTTATTTAGGCTATTTTATACTTAGACATTTATATGTCCTGTCTTAACCTGGATTGAATGGTGATATTTGAAGTTGGTTCTAAGGCATTCTCTTGTATCCACCGAAGTTTCGGTTGACTATAATGTTAGTTGATATTCTTGTTCTTCATTGACACTCATGAATGCACATAAGTTGGCTAATGTTTGTTGCTATATTCATTGCCATGTGGTGGATTAGGCAGTAGGTGTTTTGTTTTATTTGTTTATTTGTTGTATCGAGCTATCCTCCATTAGCTTGGCCAATTGAAATGCTTGTTGCAATGAAGTAGGTTGTAGGCTCTAATTTCTCTTCTAATTTCTCGGTTTCGATTCAAAGCAACTTTGTAGCAATTCTGTGGGATATCTCATTTGGTTAGCTAGTCTTCAAACTCAAGATAAAACTCACTTGTTGTTTGTTGTTGAAGCTAGTTCTCCTCTTAAATCTGAGGGAAGGGCCAAATCTCTCAAAGACTTGTTCTTTGAACTGCTACAAGAATGCAATTGTTTATTTGCTTGCATCCATTGATACCAACTTAATGCAGTCCATCCATGTATATTGAGGATATTAAAATTTCGATCATATTGATAATACAAAAAATTGCTCGCTTTAAAGATCCATCCTCTAGGATCTTCTCCCTTAAATCGGGCATATCTATTTTAAGAGGCATTGATATGGGTGTGTGTGTATGTGGTATGTTTGGAGAATAGGATTCATGGGATGCATTACATACCGCTTTGAGGTCTTTTTCTAACCTCGCTTTCTATTGATGTCAATCTCTTTAATATTTCATTCAATGCCATAGTGATTGAGGTCATTTGTTGTTCAGCCCGTAACACATGCTTCAAGTGTTTTGGCATTGTCTCTCGGTTCCTTCGCCATTTTCTCGAGTGTTGTGGTGTGAGTTGTGGGAATCGCAAAGAGTGGGAAGTCAACGAGCACCAATGATATGAAGCTTTTCTGTAATATAGCTTTAATCTCGTAATTTGATAAACGGTAGTTTGAGTGATTAATCCCTTCTGATTGAATTCGCCTGCTGGGTTTGGTTTGAGTCAAAACAGAGTTAAACCTTTCCTATTGAGTCAACCCGGTAATAAGGAAACGCTCGGAGCTTTCGATCCATGGATCTAGCTTTAATCTCCGCTGGATGGGCTCACTTGGATTGGTTCTTCTTGAGTTTGAGCTTGAGCCATTGGATTGCTTTGTATTCCGCCATTGGATCTGCTTTATCGGATGGTTCTTGATTCTTCAATGCTAGTGGATTCCAACCGCTGATATCCGAGCGTTTGATCCGGGAAATGAATCTGAGCCGTTGGATTGAACCGCATCTGATCTTGATCGTTGGATCTATATTTTGAATTAACCTAACCTTTTCTTTCCTATCATTTATTCCTCGACCGGCCGACTAGCTCCGCAGAGA
>CM038218.1:43673331-43685831 GCA_021442155.1 Cymbidium sinense
TTATTCTTTTATGTTGGGTTTATAAATTATTTGATGTTTTCTTTACAATTGCATAATAGAAATGGTATGTCTTTTTTTTTAGTTTCTTCATATATGGTGATTTAATGTGTGGCCTGGATCAGATTAATCTCTTAGAAAAAAATAAATTTTCTACCCCAACTATAACTCATATCTAAATTTTCTAAATAACTCATAACCTCACATAAAGTCTAGGTATTAAATCAAAATAATTAAAAGATTTAGCAACCCCTTAGCTGGATGTTGTATGCTTAACATCATGCATATCATCTTATTTCACTTTTGCTAAAAGAGGGTTTCCATCCTTGCATGATAGGGGAAGACTTGACCTTTGAGGGTCTCCTTTGTGGTGGAAAACACATCTTTGTTTTTGATTTAGCCAATAACTTTATTTCATGCATTTAGACATAAAAAAATTCTTTAGCCTTTGTCAAAATAAAGAGTCAAAATCAAATAAAATTGAAAAGATTTGCATTAGATTAAGTCATTATTCATACCACTCATGTTCTAGTCTCTTTAGTGGGTTTAAGAACTTTAGTCTCTTTCTAAATAAAAATAACCTAATCATCTTGCAAAATCATATGACCACATGATTTTAAAAGGTAGAAGGAGTTAGTTGGCTGTCACTCCAAGTGATTATAAGTCTAGCAGTCTGGTTGTTTACCCTCTCTTGTGAAGGTAAATTATATATCCATATTTGCTTAGATTTAGGATGTGCTTTGGCCCTCGCTAAAGCTACCTAGACTTAGGATCTAAGGTTGTTGTTTTCTTCGGGCTACAAGCATAAATCCTCACATCTTAGGCATTTCCACAATATTGCATTATGGGATTATAAGCCTAGTTTTCTAATAAAATTTCAACTCAAATATATATTTCTCTTCAATTTTAAATATATAAAGCCCAACCATAGAACAGATTGAAATGCTCACTAGGTTTCCTAATATTATGAGCATCACCTACTCTTCTCCTTCGGGCTTCAATAATAAGTCTCTCCTTTTTGATCTATCACATTTAATTTTCTAACATAGCCAATTTATTGGTAGTCTCATCGTTGAAATCTTTGGAGCCAATAATTGTCTACTTTAATCAAGAGTATTCTTATGGAAGTCATCTTCCTTAAGATGTAATTAACTATGGGGGATTGCCCCCATAAGAAATTTTAGAACCCAATTTAAATAAATCTTGATTTATTCATCTATGTAAAGTAGGGAAATAATCTCTCATATATTCAAGACCCATTATGCCTTAGGAGTCCTTATTAAGTGATCAGGTTCATTATAGGGTAGTGATTTTTTATCTTTAGAGATAGTGCACTATTCTTTAATGTCATGTCGATCACTTTAATAAGTACACCCTCAAATCTTCATGGTGCCCCTATACAATCGAAAACAAACACCACAATGTGTTTGCTTTGACCATGCATCATTGGATTTTTTTTTGACAGCTTGATTGTGGAGCTGCTATCACATTGAATAATACATGTCTTGCCTTGATTTTGTTCTAATTTTTTTAACACTCTTTTTTAACCAAACTACTTGACATGCACATGAGGTTGTAGCAATAAATCTGCCTTAGGCTTGGATAAACTTACTACAAGTTATTTTTTATGACTAAGAAATTGCCAAAGAAGATATAAGCTGAAGTACTCTTTCGATCTTCAAAATCTCCAACATAATCACTTCTAGTATGGGAAATAATTTTATCTTCTCATCTATTTTGTAGAATATACCAAAATCAAAAGTTTCTTTCAAGTATCTCATCACTCTTTTCTTTGCTTGCATATGTAATTTAGTAGGATCTCCATACACCTACTAATCATGCATACTATAGACATTAGATATATGGTCGTCGTGAGATATATGAGACTCCTACAATCCTGGAATAATAGGATTGGAAATATAAGTACTCTTATCCATTCCAAACCTATGTAGAACCTCTAATGCATATTTCTTTTTAATTAATAAAATGCCATCATTTTTGCAATATCTCAATGCCAAGAAAATATCTCATCTTGCTAAGATAACTCATATCAAATTCATGTTTCATTAAGTATTTAAACTCTTCAAACATTATATTATCATTTCCAATAAAAAAAATTAGATCATCCACATAAAAGCATATAATCAAGACTTTACCTTTTTATTAGTTTTGATGAACAAAGTGTGTTCGTAATCACATTTCTCAAAAGCTTCTTTCATGAAATATGCATCTATATCGACTATACCAAGCATGAGGTGCTTGTTTAAGTCCATAAAATGCTTTTCTTAACCTATAAATTTTTTGCTCACAACCTTTTTGTACATAACCACAAAGTTGCTTTATAAAGACTTCTTCATTCAATTCCCTTTGTAAGAAAGTAGATTTAACATCTAATTGATAAATGGGCCATTCTCTTTGAGTTACAAATGCTACCATCAAGTGAATCATCTTCATTCGTGCCATCGATGCAAAAACTTCAGTATAGTCTACTCCATATTGTTGTGTATATCTCTTTTGCTACAAGTCGAGCTTTATGTCTTTCTATTTTTCCATTTTCATTCATTTTAGTCATATAAACCCATTTTTCTCCAATTTACCTTTCCTCTCTTAGGTAAATCTTTTAATTCCCAAGTTCCATTTTTATTTATTGCTTCCATTTCCACATTGATGGTTGCTCTCCATTTTTTACTTTTAACAACTTCTTCAAAAAAATAGGATTAGTAGTTGGGAACATGTCACATTCCCCTTCATCTTCTTCATCAGAAAGTTCATCTCCTGTTACATAATTTCTCATCCAAACAGGTGCTCTTCTATTTCTGGTTGCACTTGAGTTTTGATGGTTGTTTGTGCTTGGAATTAAAGAACTAGTCTAAATATTTTCAGTATTAACACCGATTGCACTATTTCCTGCATTGTCCTCAATATCAAGAATATAGTAAGTTTCACTTCCATATTCTCATTTACTTCTTTATCATCACCCCATTCTGCATACTTTTTATTCCAATCTCAATTCTTATCTTCCTCAAATACAACATCCCTGGTGATTATAATCTTTTGTGAAATTGGATCAAACAATCCATAAGCCTTTGATTCTTCACTAACTTCCAATAAAACATAGCTAACACTCTTGCCATCAAGTTTAGTTCTTATATTATCAAGCATATGGACTTGAGAAATACATACAAACACTCTAAAATAATTAGCTGAAGGCTTAATCTTACTTCAAGCTTCTTCTAGAGTTTTGTTTAACACTGCAAGAGTGGGACTTCAATTCAAAACATGTACATCCCAATTAACTACTTTAGGCCAGAAGGAGTTTGGAATTTTCTTTGTAGAAAGCATACTCCGAACCATATTCATAATCGTTCTATTCTTTCATTTCACCACTCCATTATGTTGTGGCATATATGCTACTGTTAATTGTCATTGTATACTATTTGTATCACAAAAATTGATAAACTCCTGAGGCATAAACACACCTCCTCGATCGGCATAGAATTTTAAATTCTTATTTGTTTCTTTCTAAACACAAGCTTAAATTTTTGAAAAATAAAATCAAAAGTTTCTGATTTTTCAACCAAAAAATATACCCATATTTTTCTACTGAAATCATCATCGAAAGTGATTAGATACCTTTTCTTGCTATTAGGGATAGGCTAAACCGGTCCACAGATATCTGCATGCACCAAATGAAGAAATTATTTTTCTCTCCAGTTGGTCTTCTTAGGAAATGAGTTTCTATATTGTTTTTCTTTTAAACAATCCTTACAAAGCTTTGAAGGAGATTTGAATTTCGGCAAGCCATTCACCATTTCTCTTAGTTGAAGTGTCTGCAATCCTTTAAAACTCAAGTGTCCATATCGACAATGCCACAACTATTCATTGTCTTCTATTCTTGTAGCAAAATAAGTGGATGTTATAGGCTGGGATATGACATTTATAACAAACATTCTATTGAAGGTCATTTTCATATCCATTATCAAAAAATTTTGGGAATAAAATACTTTACATTTGTCATGCTGAAACAAGATACTAAGTCCTTTTTTTTTGCAGTTGTCCAATACTTAGCAAAGTAATCATTAATGCAGGTACATAGAACACATCAGTAATGATTTATATCAGATCATTTACTTGTAACTTGACAATTTCTTTTCCCAACACAACCATGTTTGCATTGTTGCCAAGCTTCACATAATCTCTAAAAGTACCATCATAGTTTGAGAAGTAATCTTTGTTGCCACACATGTGATTGCTGCAACTAGAATCAAGAAATTATGTCTTCTTTATTGATTTTATTAGTATCCACATATGCCCACAACAACATTTCTTCCTAATTTTCTACATAATTTACTTTTGTATTCGTGTTTGGACATTTCCATGCATAGTGTCCCGACTTGTGGCAATTATAATATTTGATTATGGCTTTATCAAAAGACCTATTGTTGCGTCCTCTTCCTTTTCCTCTACTATTTTCACAACCACGACCTCTTCGCCTTGAGAAATCTTCATGAGTAATTTTTGCTGTTCTTCTTCAATATGTGAACTCATACGCTATTTATGTACAATTAGACTGATTTGTAACTCATTGATGGTTAAAGTATCGATATCTTTAGATTTCTCAATAGAGCATAAAACATAATCAAATTTTGGAGCCATAGATCTTAAAATGTTTTCACCAATAGCATTACTTCCATTATCTTCTCCATCTATTTTCATCTTATTGGCTATGGTAAGAGTGCGAGCAAAATATTCATTCATAATTTCTCCACTCATCATGTGAAGTACTTCAAATTCTTTCATAAGAGCTTGTAAATGTCCACGTTTCACCCGTGTTGTCCCTTGATGTTTTTGCTTCATGGAATCTCAAACATCTTTTGCAAATTTTTTATTTAGAATTGTTTCCATAATAGAACGATCTAATGCCTTAAATAAATAATTCTTAGCTTTTAAGTCTTTCAACTGTTGATCTTCAATGTGCTTCTTCTGTGAAACACATTGAACAACACCTTCTTCTATCGCATATCATAGCTTTTAAATCTTTCAATTATTGTTCTGTCATCATCTCTAAAAAATAACTTGTAGAAGACTGCTGCTTCTAAATTATCAAGCCCCTATGATGAGCTTTAATACCAAATATTAGAAAAAATTTGAACAAATGAATGGAGGAAATTATCTTAACTAATTCTTAACAACAACTTGGCCATTGAGGTAGCCTTATAGAGAAAATACAAACTTAAAGCAAAACTAAAAAATAATTACATAACTCACGTTTTATAACTACTATATTATGGTAGGAAGACCAAATTAACAAGTAACAAACATTTTAACACAAAGAAATAATACAAACACAATAATAACTGATCATTTAGATAATTAACTAAATACAAATTAGTTACATTGGTTGCACATAATAATTTTTTCAAAGTATATCATTCTTTATGTGTAAAAGATTTTTTTGTGATTTTAGACAATATGCTTGGAGAGTTCGAAGGTACGGGATTAAACTATCTTACAATCAACAACTTAAGCATGAATTTAATTTTATATTGATTGATTAACTTAATTCGAACAAATATGAATATTCAATTATTTGGCCACCTCATGATGAAAAAAAAATCTTAAGCATTGACAGATCAATTAAAACAAGAAAAGATGATAAAGAATAGATCAGGGATAATTGATAAAGAATAGATTAATGCTCTCTTGGGGATGTGTATTATTCCAACTTTTTAATGAAATAACTAAGACGACTAATTAATTTTTTTGGCCAGAATTGAATAAACTGACAATGCGTTGCTCCGTCAATATTCCCGACTTCAACGCCATTTTGCAATTCTCGTAATAAGTCAGAGAAGGCGGAGAAAGAGAGAAGAGAGATGGGATTCATTGAAGGAAGCCTCGCAGAAGCGAAGTTCGTCGGAAATGACGTCTTCCCGAAGACGCTGCTCCCGGCGGCGGGTTCCGACCGAAACCTATCAGAGTCGGTGATGGCTGAGCGTGAGTCACTGGCAGCCGCGCTTCGCCGGCACCGCGCGCTGCTGTTCCGCGGCTTCGACGTGGCGTCGGTGGATGACTTCGAGTGCGTTGTGGAGGACTTCGAGTGGGACGCCTACACAATAATTCCGGGCAGGGCCACCCGTTCGATGCTCTCCGAACGCATCTACACCGCCAACAAGGCTTCACCGGATCTGTTCATCAACTTCCACCACGAGATGTGCCTGGTTATTTCACCAAACCCTCTTATGGTGTTGGGACAATTTTAGAGAATGTTTGGCAACAGATAGGTTTCCCTAAATTCTGTAAATAAAATTAGTTAAAATTTGAGAGCAGATAATACATGATTGTTATGTATTGATTGTAAAATATTATATATTGATATAATATTAATTGCATGATAATATATAATATTTATATACACACTAATATATAATATTTTACTGCTAATACACTATATTTTACAGTCAAAATATAGTAGTTATGTGTTGATTGAACATCATATAGTGCTAAGATATTGAAATCTGGATGTAACTTTTATATCTGAGCTCTAAACATAATAATTTTTTAAATTTTTGAGGGGATAAAAATTTTAAAAAATACATCTGACATAATAATTATTAAATCTTTATCAACATTTAGCTGCTAGCTGAAAATATTTTCTCAGCTATTTCAAACCTGCTAACTGTTTATCACTGTTTTGGATGAGAAATTTTTATATAATGATAAAAAGAAATCATCTAAATTTGTTTTTGGTTTTGAGAAAATGAAATCCATTAAACCCTAAATCTAATTTCAAGTTATATTTTGTTAAACGTGAGTTAGATTCAAGCCCAAGATTTATAATCTATTTTAAGTGACTGTAATTATTTATAAAAATATTTATAAAATGATTATGATAAAAACAATGTTTTAGAAGTTAATATGAGTATTATATTTTTTTTCCAACTTGAAATTAATTATAAAAAAGTTGTCCTTAATGAACAATTATTTCTTTTCATGATCCTAAAAAAAATTTAAAAAAAAAATCGATAGCATGTATTAACACTATTAAATAATTTTTAATCAATCTTTACTAAATTGACTTAGATTAAGACTCAACTTGATCTTAGCTTAATCAGACCAAAAGACAACTGAATCAATCATCATCAAGTCAAATTGTCTTAGCACGTTAGGTTTTATGGAATATTAAAGGTGAATTAATAAGCGGCGACGATGCCATCGAAGATATTCTTTTCTTTGCATGAGCCATCGTCGGAGAGAGAGAGGCGTCCATAGTTGCAAGTGATGAGATTCTTGAGAAGATGAAGGAGAGATTGCGGAAATTTATGGCGAAGGTGGCTAAGGTCGGATTAATTCACGACAGCATAACAACAATTGAAGCAGACTGTCACGGAGCTAAATAAAGGGAGATCAGCCATGCTCTCTTAGCCATACACAAGGAGGGAAGCTTCTAGAGAATTATAGAAAGATGGAAAAAAAACTTGGAGCACTCTAGAAGGTTCCACCATATTCCAGAAAGATTTGGAGGAGGAATGCTTCAAGATGACTCTAGAATGGTATGGAATACTCTAGAACCCTTGTATATGCTATAGTGGCATGGAGAGATCTAGAACTATGTACATATTATTGTATTCTAGAACATTCTTTTCTAGATTGTTTCTAGGGAAATGGGAAGGGCTATAAATAAGGGACCTCACCCCTCATTTGTAACCAAACAAGCAACCAAGCAAGGAAGCAAGCAGTAAGAAAGAACCATCCAAGGTTCCTAAGCAATCTTGCATTGTAAAGTTCCTTTGCTTAGTGAAGTGTTTTCCTTACTTCTAACCTCTCCTCTCTAAAAGAGATTTGAGTGTTCTAGTCCTGTGTTGAGAAAGTTAAGCTGACTTAGCATCAAGGAAAGAGTGCTAAGGCCGCATGGGTGACTTGGGAAAAGTTTCTCCATGATAGTTCGTATCAAAGCCAAGGTTGGAGGCATGACGAAGGCTGGCAAGGAACAAGTTGTTGGATCGGAGACCACAAATGTGGAGTCATCTCAACATGTTCGAGGTCATGAGGAGCAATGGGATCCCGCCGCATCCAAGCCAAGTGGGAAGTCCAAGGAGAATATCTCTGGCTTTGAAGCATGCCTTACTCAGGTGGAGGAGGCTATGGGGGAGATGGAAGCCCAGATAGAGGATCTAGGCAAAAGGGTGAATGGCCTCGAGGAGGAGGACACCACCATCCACTCATCGATCAGAGACCTGTTGGCTAAGCTGAAGGAATCCCTCCTGGATCAAATGGCAAAGATGCAAAGGACCTAATGGGGGAGCTCCATGGGATGCAGCGATCTCATGAGGGGGAGATCACTAGTCTACATTCAAGCATGGAGGAGATGCGAGGGGACATCGCTTTGTACAAGAGGGCACTAGCAGCCGGATCCAACAGACATGTCGTTGAAGCCAAGAGGATCGAAGTTCCTAAACCAAAGAGCTTTTGGGGAGTCCGCAATGCAAAATAGGTGGACAACTTCCTATGGGAACTAGAATAGTACTTTGGGGCCATGGGCATCGATGAAGGCTCCAATTTCTGCTCTCTATCTTTCGCGATGTTGTGGTGGAGGAAAGCGTGGAGATATGGAAAGAGGTATGTGCACCATATTTTGATGACTTCAAGAAAAGGAGGTAGTTCTATCGAACAGGAGGATGAGGTTAGAGCCAAATTAAGGAGGCTCAAACAAGAAGGGTCAATTCGGGAGTATGTCAAAGACTTCACTAGTCTAGTCCTTGAAATCCCCGATATGTCTGACAAAGACTCTCTCTTCAACTTCATGGACGGACTTCAATCAAGGGCAAAGATCGAGCTTAGGAGGAGTGGAGTGCAAGATCTTGCGACTGTCTTTGCTGTTGCCGAGAGCTTGATCAACTACACTAAAGAGTCCACAAAGCCAAAGGAGAGGAAGAGTTCTTATGGCAACGGTGGGGGAGACGAAGGACAACAGAGGGAGGAGTCAACCCCGACCCGGGGAAAATACAAGGGAAGGCAGAAGGAAGGTAAGAACCAACCACATAATAACTGCTTCCTTTGTGGAGGACCTCATTGGGCAAGAGAGTGTCCTCAGAAGAATGCCTTGAACTCCCTTTTAGCAAGTCATCATGAGGCAATGGAAGCCAAGGGGAATGATGTGGTGGCATAAGTGGGATCCATCATGAGATGGGATTCAGCCCAAAGCCACAAGCAGGGGCTCTTTGGAGATGGTAATTGCGAAAAAAACTACCACTGCCATGGTAGACACGGGGGCTTCTCACAATTTCATCTCCGTAGAATAAGCAAGGCGGCTGGGACTACCAACAGTTGGAGGAGGAGGCTCCATTAAGGTAGTCAATTCAGAAGCAATGCCAATACACGACATCGCACAAGGGGTCAAGACCAATGTGGGAGCTTGGGGTATGCTAACCTTCTCCGTCATCCCAATGGATGACTATAGGGTTGTTCTTGGATTGGATTTCTGGAGCAGTAAAGGCAAGATGCCATTTGCCAACATGTGTGCATCACGAGGCAATCAAAATTGCATGGTGCCGATTAAGAGCCTCCAAGTTAGATGCAAAGATGCTCTCAGCCATCCAATTCAAGGACATTCAACACGGACAGGGAGATGACTTGGTCGTTCTTCACGATATGAATGATGAAGAACCATGGCTACAAGAAGACATGCCAAGGGAGGCATCAGTGAAACTGGAAGAGTTCAAGGACATCTCATCGGCAGAGTTGTCAAAAGAACTCTCACCCGAAAGGGAGATAGCGGGGCAACAAGAGGGCCAGGAAGATGTGGAGATCAAAAGGAGACACCTAATGAAATCCAAGCGAGCTCCTATACTAGAAAGTACTCCTTTTGACAAGGAAGCAGAGGAAATGGAGGTTCGCAGGAGAAGGGTGTCAAACCACCAGAACTATCTCGTCAAATAGAAAGGGTTGTCAGATAGTAAGGCCAACTGAAGATGCAGATACTCCGTGGCAATTCAGATGCAGGCACGCGATGAGGGCATCAAGGGTTTAGGTGGGGGAGAATGTCACGGAGCTAAATAAAGGGAGATCAGCCATGCTCTCTTAGCCATACACAAGGAGGGAAGCTTCTAGAGAATTATAGAAAGATGGGGAAAAACTTGGAGACCTCTAGAAGGTTCCACCATATTCCAGAAAGCTTTGGAGGAGGAATGCTTCAAGAGGACTCTAGAATGGTATGGAATATTCTAGAACCCTTGTATATGCTAGAGTGGCATGGAGAGATCTAGAACCATGTACATATTATTGTATTCTAGAACATTCTTTTCTAGATTATTCTAGGGAAAGGGGAGGGCTATAAATAAGGGACCTCACCCCTCATTTATAACAAGCAAGCAACCAAGCAAGGAAGCAATAAGCAAGAACCATCCAAGGTTCCCAAGCAATCTTGCACTGTAAAGTTCCTTTGCTTAGTGAAGTGTTTTCCTTACTTCTAACCTCTCATCTCTAAAAGAGATTTGAGTGTTCTAGTTATGTTTTGCAAAAGTTAGGCTGACTTAGCATCAAGGAAAGAGTGCTAAGGCTGCACGAGTGACTTGGGAAAAGTTTCTCCGTGACAAGACAACGATACGCCGTGCTTGGAAAAACAAGTCCTTTGGGACCGAACGAGGTCGAAACCGAAAAAAGGTACGCCTTTTGATCGTTAACCTTTATTTCATTTGAAAAAAAAGAAAAAGAATATTTGATTAGTAAACCCTAAAATTGATCAATCTATTGCTTAAATTGTAATTTTTAAAAGAAGTTCTTTATTAATATTAGAAGTGCTAAATGCGCTGTGATTGAATTATAATGTGGGATGAATATATTAAAATTATGATCTTTGAAATACGTTGATATATAAAAAAAGGGATTTACATACATACCGCAAAATTCTTATGTATTTATATATCTAATACCTAAATTTTAATTTTACATATATAACACTCAAATTTTTAATATCACATCAAAAATATTATCATCACTCACTTTTTTAAAAGTGAAATACATATTTTAAGTATGAGAAAGTGTTAGATAAATAAATATCAAAATTTTAAGTATTAGATATATAAATATATATAATTGTGTGTGTATGTAAATCTCCTATAAAAAAATAAAGTAGAACAAATCATTAATTTAAAAATACTGAATAATTTTAACAATAATTTTATCATAAACATATGATTTGTTTAGATAAACAATAATTTTATCAATGCAAGTATTTTACGTATAAAAGCAAAGGAATAATGGCGAAGATGATACACCATGGGTAAAAGAGCATCTATCTAACTCTCAAACTATTTTGGAGGGCCAAAGAATAGGGGTCTTGTAGCACAGTTCACTTCTTCAATGATGGCAGCGCAGAGTTAATTTTTGGGCCCTTAAATCCAGTAGTTGAACATGAGGGAAAGAGTGCATGGCTTATCCCAGTACTTGGCTACACTGATAGTATAAATATGGTGACCAATAGATTTGGAGATGGAAGTGCTCTTCCTTCGAAGTGTTACTACTGACTTTGGGAAGAAGCTGCGTTGACATCAAGTGGCGAAAGGTGATGTCGCTTCTTGATAACTACGTGGTGCGACGCAAAAGGCACGGAAAACCACGGCGTGTGCTTGCATGTGCAAATGATTTTAATTTCTTTGCGTTTGTTTCAAAAAAAATTGAAGGTTTGATTGCATCTCTCGCCGTTGACAATGTTTGAAAAATGTGAGTTACGTTGGTTAATTTTTCTGGGATTGAATGGCTTTATTATTAAGTTTTCTAGGATTGAAACTTTAGTATAGTGAGCCTATAGTACTATTAGGATATTAGATTGACAAAAGGGTTTAGCAACTCTCAGAGCTTGTTGAAACGAAGCGCCAAAACAAAATGAAATAAATTATTCATTGACTAAGGTCTTAAAATGTTATAATGATCAAAGAAATATTTTAAGCTTCTTGAACTCAAATCTAGCTTCTTATTGATGCTAATGGGACTCTCTATCCCATATTATATTAGGATTGAAGTTTTGATAAGTCTTTTAATAACACAATATAAGTATTGTTAGTGAAAAAAATTATTGCTTAATTACTGTTTGGCGACCACTCCCATATTGTCATTATCTGATTATTATCGTTGGATTGACACTGCCCAATTGACAATATTGACTATTTTCGTCCGATATTTTTCATCTAATCACTGTAACTTGACTATTATCATTGGGTCTCCATTTCTTGACTTCATTTCTTGACCACAATCATATCATCAACACTTGATTATCCATTGTTGGATCACCACCCAACATTTTACGTATATTGTTAACATCTAATCATCATCATGGGATTACTATTGTCACCCTATCATACCATCGCCATCTATCCTCCTTAAAGAGACCACTATCATTAAACTAAGATCACTTATCATTTATCACCTTACCATAATCACCCAATTATGATTGTCAAACCACCATTACTAAGCACAATCACCTATGGACCAACCATGATTTCTTG
>CM038218.1:43690831-43785831 GCA_021442155.1 Cymbidium sinense
TTAACAGGCTCGATAATTCAATTTGAGAACAAACTCTAATAGAGCTTGAGCTCAATAAGAAAAAACAAACTTGAACTTAAACACATACGTGCACGGCTCGGCTAGATTAGTTTGAAGCTCTACTCAATTCAATTCTTTCGCAAATAAAACTAATAAAAATTATCCTTTAAATTAAATAATATAGTTATGATATTTATATATAATTAAAATTAAATAAATAAACTAGTATTAAATTATATGTGATTAATAATTAATCTAAATATATAATTGATATCAAATTATAATTCTGTATATAAATATATGAGTGGTAAAATATTTACTATAATATTAAGAAATTTAATCAGAATCTGAGAGTAGCGAGCGCCTCCCTCGATTATGCCCTAAATTCACTCTAACATATAAGTGATATCATACTTTAAAAAAAAAATAGTATAAGATAAAAAAAATCAAATATTATCTTCGATCACAATTTTTAAAAAGTAGATTAAAAGTGCAATTTTTTCTTTTCATAATATTATTATTTAAACTCTTAATAATTATTGCATTTTAGACATTAATTAAAAATTAATATAAACATGAATCTAGCGATTATTTCTATATTAAAAATTTAAACTTCCGTCCAAAAACCGATTCTTTTTATTTTATTTTATTTATCTTTTAGTTATCTAATTAATCTATTATTATTATTATTTTTTGCGCTGTTGCTAGGGGAATAATGCATGGTGCCTAGCCAGTTATCAAGGACGATTCCTGTCTGAAGAGGACAAAATGAGAAAACATTAACTTTTTAAAACTTTAGGCTAAGTGTCGAATTTAGAAGATTTTGATCGAGTAGTGGTTATTTGCAAGTTTAAGAGCAATATTATACTAATAGACTGCATTCATATTTAAAATAAAATCTTCTTTGAACAAATGGATTGCAAGCCATGCATCCATTTAACTTAAATATATTTATAATTAATATTTGACCTATTTTAATATTTATTTTTTATTAGATAGTTTCAATTTGTATTAATTTAATACACTAGAAGTCTAATTCTAATAAGATCAAAGAAAAAAAAAAGAATGATGTAACCTATGACATATTAAAAGTTGCTGGTGGTAAATTGGGATAAGTTGAAATTAATTTTTATAAATTATTTGTTATTATGGAGATCACTTTCCTTCTTCAGAAGTATTTCTCTATAGGTAGTCCATTTGAGAGAAAAAATGCAGAAAAATAGTAAAATAACTCAAGAAGAAATTTTTATTCTAAAACTCCATAGCAATGACCCTAACAGCTTGAGAAAATTTTTTAGCACCGGTGTCTCATATATGTACTGACACGGCATTATAAAATATCTCATTTATAAGAGTGAAAGAGAGTTTAAAATATATAAATTTCCCTTCAACTTAAATATACCAACACCGAGTATTATAACCATACTTATCATCATTATTAAACCAACAACTATCACCATTATAATACTTATCATCACAAAAATTCGTACATTGGCTATGACAAAATGACTAGCTTACAACAACAAGAAGAAGCTTTTATCCTACTATGTGGGTCTGCTATATGAATCCTTCTTCTCTGATGTGTCCTATTAAGTGTGAAATTTTCATTTAATTCCAATAAATTAAGATCATTTTTCTTAGACATCATAATCAAGTTTTTTTAGGTCTACTGTTACCTTTTTTAACATAAGACAAATCTACACATGGACACTCTTAATTAGGTCATCGAACAACCGATGCTTTATGTAACAAAATCATCTAAGGTGACTCTCTAATCTTATCCGCCACTGGGGCTACTCCAACCTTTTCATGTATATATTCATTTCACATTTTATCTCTAAGAGTAAAGTCACTCATCCACTTGAGCATCCTCATCTCTACAACACTTAAAACAAACAAAATCGAAATATAATCATGAACAAAAGTCCAATATCACATCATAAAATATAATATCATGACATAAAGACTCAATAACATACGTACGAGTCTATAACATGTCTCAGAATATCTTGAATACTTAAACTTATATTTTATTAAGATGATAATGATAGTGATGATGATGCTTTACATTAGTGCACCAAAAAATTAAAAAGATGATTTTGAGGAGTTTATGAGAGAAATAACAACTCACTTGCACAACTCATAAGATTATGACAAACCCTAAAAAGAATATTGTAGGTCCAGACATGTATGTTTGTGTACTAAGAAACTATGCGTATCGATAATTCATAGCATTCTCAATATAATCATCAAGTCTAAGATTTAGGCCAACAACTTTAAGATCAAACTAACAACACCAAAAATGATAAAAAATTTAGTTTAACCCAAATATTTTAATATGGAAGTAATACTGAGAGAATTTTATTTAAAGATTGTAAAAAATTAAAAATCTGCTGAAATAAATCAAATTAGTGTTGCGTGCTAGAAAACTAGTTGCGGTAGAGTGAAAGTTTACGCCTTAGCCTTATTGTGAAATCCAGCACACACACAGGTATTTAAAGATTGAACAAAAAAACTCTAGAATTTTTACATGAAAAATCTCAAAAAGAGGGAAAAACCACGGGGCCTTGCCCAGTAGAAATCTTTCACTATGTAATTGTTTTGTAATCCCGATATGGGATTACAAAATTGTATATGAGAAGGGCTCACAATGGGAATTCCAAAATCTGGCAACAACAACCATATAGTAATGGTGAAACGGCATGTGGCCAGCGATGAAGGTCATCGGATGGTGACCCATGAAGATGGTTCGAGATGGCGGCGGTGACAGCGATGGTAGTCGGCGGTGCAGCGGCGGTGGTCGCGATGATGACCGGCGATGATGGTTGGCAGCGATGGCGGCGGCGAGCGGCGATAGTTGTCAGCGGTGGCACGGCGGAGTAGCGGCAGATCGAGTGTGGCACATCGGCGGCTGGAAGTGGTGGTTGGTAACCAACGGGGGTGGTCGGCGACCGTCGAGTGGTGGCACGATTATGCCTGGAGGATTTTCAAGCTTTAGAGCTATCTCCTCTCTCTTGCTTGACCTCCCCTCATGTGAAGAATAAGGGACTATTTATAGATTGGAGGAGTGACGCTTCTGTAAATACATGCAAAACCCAAACAACTCCACTCCATCGGACGGCTCATAATGATTTCTTTGATCATATGATGCATTTTGTGTATTTGAATGCTCAAATGAAGTCAGGATTATGAGATCTTGGGCTTGTTAGATTTGGCTCGTCAAGACGCTTGATTTGACTATAAACACTCCATATTTAATAGTCCTTCATGTGAAGAATAAGGGACTATTTATAGACTGGAGGAGTGACGCTTCTGTAAATACATGCAAAACCCAAACAACTCCACTCCATCGGATGGCTCTAAATGATTCCTTTGATCATATGATGCATTTTGTGTATTTGAATGCTCAAATGAAGTCAGAATTATGAGATCTTGGGTTTGTTAGATCCGGCTCGTCAAGACACTCGATTTGACTATAAACACTCCATATTTAGAGTCGATTGATAATAGCAACTCTGGTTAGTCTTGATTCATAATCGATTACGACATCAAGATTCGTGAGTAAAATTTTGGTCATATCACTTACTATTTTAGATGATATTATCTCAATCATCCAAAAATCTATATGTCGAATACTTGAAAATAGCAGATTCTTTAATGAAATTTGCGGTCCATTAACCAAACATTTTGAGAGAACATATCTTCATGGGAGCACAGGATTATGATCACCGGCAGATGCGGGGGTTGCGGATACTGAATGCGTAGGCATGGTTTGAGGTTATGGACTCATCCAACATTTAGTGCTTGACTTTGGGTCGGTTTGAAATTTGGAGCCAAGGAAGGTCTGGAAGGAACGGCCTGGTAGGTCTTGGCCAAAACCACTGTCGAAGCAGCTCGGCAGCAGAGCGGGTCCACGAGCCATCAGCCGGATCGTGGACGTCTGATTCCGGTGCCAATTGCAGAGGTGCTTCGGTGGGTTCGGAATGGATCACGGAGCTGGTCATAAGAGCGAGTGGCCTGGCACTGAAGAGGGAGCGGAGAGGGAGCGGGTCGGACAGCGTAGAGGCGCCCGTGGCCCAGACGCGTGCCATGAGCAAAATGTCTTTCGTTTTGGCCGTTCTGCCGTTTGAGAGGTTTTGAACAGTTGTGGGTAGTTTTTAGTGATTATTGACATTTTTTTCCCTATAGGGGGTCTATAAAACCCCCCTAAGGTCAAGGGAGAAGGCACACTCCTCATATGCTAGAGTGTCCCTCTTCTTCTTAAGAGGAGGTCGTTGAGGCCGGTCAGGCCCGTGGTACATCGTGTATCTGATTTTCCCTCAGAAGTCAGTATAATCAAACCGACCGGGTTCAAAGGAGATCAAGGCCCTCGGTACATATATCTTACTGATTTTCCCACGAGGCATCAGTACTCGTCGGACGTCGGGTTGGGCGATCAAGGCCTGCGGTATATACGGTGTGTCTACAGTATTCCCTCAAAAGAGGCGATGACCGACGTTGGTGATGATTTTTGATCTATCCAAGATTGTTTGTCAGAGTGTAACTCAATGATGTTAACCTATATGGAAGAGGTTGAATTGAATCCGCTGAGGATTTTGACCCATCCGAGGTTGTTTATCAGAGTGTTACCCGATGACGTTAACTTGTGTGGAAGAGATTGAAGCCGAGATTTTGATCTCGAGGTTGTTTGTTAGAGTGTTACGATGACATTAACTATGTGGAAGAGGCCATGGGAAGTCCACCAAGGACCTTTGACATATCTAGGTTGTTTGTCACGTGCTTTCGATGGCGTTAACGTGGAAGAGGTTGAAATCCAGGATTTTGAACTATCCAAGGTTGTTTGTCAGGGTGTTAACCGAAGATGTTAACCTGTATGGAAGATGTTGAATTGAATCCACTAAGGATTTTTGACCTATACGAGGTTGTTTGTCAAAGTATTACCCGATAACGTTAACCTGTATGGAAGAGGTCGAATTGAATCCGCTGAGGATTTTTGACCAATCCAAGGTTGTTTGTCAGGGTGTTACCCGATGACGTTAACCTGTATGGATGAGGTCAAATTGAATTTGCTGAGGATTTTTAACATATCCGAGGTTGTTTGTCAGGGTGTTACCCGATGACTTTAATCTATATGGAAGAGGTCATGGGAAGTCCACCAAGGACCTTTTGACCTATCCTAAGTTGTTTGTCAGAGTCTTTGCTCGATGACGTTAACCTGCATGGAGTAGGTGCAAAGTTTTGATCTATCCGAGATTGTTTGTCAGAGTCTTTGCTCGATGACGTTAACATGTATGGAAGAGACCGAATTGAATCCGCTGAGGATTTTTGACCCATCCGAGATTATTTGTCAAAGTATTACTTGATGACGTTAATCTGTATGGAAGAGGTCGAATTGAATCCGCTGAGGATTTTGACCCATCCAAGGTTGTTTTTCAAAGTATTGCTTGATGATGTTAACCTGTATGAAAGAGGTCGAATCAAAACATCCGTTTGTGATTGTAGCCAAAGTTGCTCCTTAACCTTGGTCTTTTTCATTGGTATTGCTGACTTGTTTCTCTAACTGATAATCAATTAGATATCCAGAATATTGATTTGGATAATCTTTTGAGATTAGGAGTTGCCCCTAGTTTTTGACAAAATCTGAAGGAATGAAGTTTGATGAATCTTCATCCTTCGCTTGTGCTCCTTAAAAGCTTGAAATGCTCCACCTCGATGGTGGTTTTGATCTTGTTGGGAAACTTGGTCGTCATACAAGATGAAATAATGGAATCGATTTCCACGATGCCAAAGCTGCGTGCTAAAACCGATTCGGTAGAGTGAAAGTTTATGTGTTAGCATTGTTGTGAAATCCAGCACATACACAGGTATTTAAAGAGTGAACAAGAAAACTACAGAATTTTTACGTGAAAAATCTCGAAAAGAGGGAAAAACCACGGGGTCTAGCCTAGTAGAAATCTTCCACTATGTATTTGCTTTGGAGTACAAGTTTTCCTGATACGGGATTACAAAATTGTATATGATAAAGGCTGACAATGGGAATTCCAAAATCAACAATCTATAGTAATGGTGAAACATGTGGCCAGATGAAGGTCGTGGATGGTAGACAAATAATGGTCGAGATGGCAGCGATGATAATGATAATTGATGTGACCGCATCGGTGGTCAGCGATGACCGGGGCGATGGTTGACCGATGACCAAGCGAGGGCACATGAGTTGGTGGACGATCAGCGACGGAGATTCGACAAGGATCAGATGGCGGCTGGCCGCACGGTGTGGCGACGGCGCAGCGATGGCTGGCAGCGGCAACGACGGTCGTGGCGGGCGCGGTGACGGCGCGGCGGTGGTTGATAACCACGGGTGGTCGATTGTCAGTGGTGGTGATTATACGAGGATTTTCAAGCTTTAGAGCTCTCTCCTCTCTCTTGCTTAGCCTCCCCTCATGTGAAGAATGAGGGGCTATTTATAAATTGAAGGAGTGACACTTCTGTAAATACATGCAAAACCCAAACCAATCCACTCCATCGGACGGTTCAAAATGATTCCTTTGATCATATGATGTATTTTGTGTGTTTGAATGCTCAAATGAAGTCGGAATTATGAGATCTTGGGCTTGTTAGATCCGGCTCGTCAAGACGCTCGATTTGACTATAAACACTCTATGTTTAAGAGTCGATTGATAATAAGCGTTTGATCTCGGTTAGTCTTGATTCAGAATCAGATTGTTTTCGACATCAAGATTCATGCTTCGACTAGTCGAATTTTCAGTGTCATATCAATTATAACTTCGAGTTTCATAGTTTTAGGGCTTCAAATGAATCGAGTGTTTGACAAGATACTCGTGACTTGGCTCGATTAAAACTCATTCATAATCATTTGATTAACTAATCAAGCGAGCTTGAACACTTTTATAAATATTTTACTGATAAATGAACAAGTTTGAATAGCTCGTTGTTCAGTTTATTTATGTTCATGAATAATGTCATTTAAAGCTTGTGAACAAATTCATTAAGGAGCACAATTATGGTTCGATTAAGGCTCAATTAAGACTTGTTTATGAATAGTATTATTTAATTTTTTTTATTTTTTAAAGCTTAATAAATTTTAGTTGATAGAACTCATGTATTTGTTCAACAACTTGCTTGCGAACAAATTTTATTAGGGCTTGATTAAAGCTCATTTATTTCATTAAATGAGGTGCCCGTTAACTGGCTCGATAATTCAATTTGAACCAAATTCCTCAACAAACTCTAATAGAGCTTGAGCTCAATAAGAAAACACAAACTTGAACTCAAACACATATGTGCACTGCTTGACTACATCAGTTTGAAGCTCTACTCAATTCAATTCTTTCGCAAAAAAAAACTAATAAAAATTATCCCTTAAATTAAATAATATAATTATGATATTTATATATAATTAAAATTAAATAAATAAACTAGTATTAAATTATATGTGACTAATAATTAATCTAAATATATAATTGATATCAAATTATAATTCTGTATATAAATATATGAGTGGTAAAATATTTACTATAATATTAAGAAATTTAATCAAAATCTGAGAGTAGCGAGCGCCTCTCTCTATCATTATTATTATTATTATTATTATTATTATTATTATTATTATTATTTTGCGCTGTTGCTATGGGAATAATGCATTGTGCCTAGCCAGTTTGAAGAGGACAAAATGAGAAAACATTAACTTTTTAAAACTTTAGGTTAAGTGTAGAATTTAGAAGATTTTGATCGAGTAGTGGTTATTTGCAAGTTTAAGAGCAATATTATACTAATAGACTGCATTCATATTTAAAATAAAATCTTCTTTGAACAAATGGATTGCAAGCCATGCATCCATTTAACTTAAATATATTTATAATTAATATTTGACCCATTTTAATATTTATTTTTTATTAGATAGTTTCAATTTGTATTAATTTAATATACTAGAAGTCTAATTCTAATAAGATCAAAGAAAAAAAAGAATGATGTAACCTATGACATATTAAAAGTTGTTGGTGGTAAATCGGGATAACTTGAAATTAATTTTTATAAATTATTTGTTATTATGGAGATCACTTTCCTTCTTCAGAAGTATTTCTCTATAGGTAGTCCATTTGAGAGAAAAAATACAGAAAAGTAGTAAAATAACTCAAGAAGAAATTTTTATTCTAAAACTACATAGCAACGATCCTAACAGTTTGAAAGATATCTCGAGAAAAGTTTTTAGCACCGGTGTCTCATATATGTACTTGCATGGCATTATAAAATCTCTCATTTATAAGAGTGAAAGAGAGTTTAAAATATATAAATTTTCCTTCAATTTAAATATACCAACACCGAGTATTATAACCATACTTATCATCATTATTAAGCCAACAACTATCACCACTATAATACTTATCATCACAAAAATTCGTACATTGGCTATGACTAACGACTAGCTTACAACAACAACAAGAAGCTTTTATCCTATTATGTGGGGTCTGCTATATGAATCCTTCTTCTCCGATGTGTCCTATTAAGTGTGAAATTTTCATTTAATTCTAATAAATTACGATCAATTTTCTTAGACATCATAACCAAGTTTTTTTAGGTCTACTGCTACCTTTTTTAACATAAGACAAGTCTAACACATGGACACTCCTAATTGGGTCATCGAACAGCCGATGCTTTATGTGACAAAACCACCTAAGGTGACTATCTCTAATCTTATCCACTACTGGGGCTACTCCAACCTTTTCATGTATATATTTATTTCACATTTTATCTCTAAGAGTAAAGCCACTCATCCACCTGAGCATCCTCATCTCTACAACACTTAAAACAAACAAAATCGAAATATAATCATGAGCAAAAGTCCAATATCACCTCATAAAATATAATATCATGATATAAAGGCTCAATAACATACGTATGAGTCTATAACATGTCTAAGAATATCTTGAATACTTAAACTTATATTTTATGAAGATGATAATGATAGTGATGATGATGCTTTACATCAGTGCACCAAAAAATTTAAATGATGACTTTGAGGAGTTTATGAGAGAAATAACAACTCACTTGCACAACTCATAAGATTATAACAAACCTTAAAAAGGATATAGTAGGCCCCGCCATGCGTGTTTGTGTACTAAGAAACTATGCGCTATCGATAATTCATAGCATTCTCAATATAATCATCTAGTCTAAGATTTAAGCTAACAACTTTAAGATCAAACTAACGACACTAAAAATGATAAAAAATTTAGTTTGAAGGATTATAAATAGAAGGATCCAAACAATCATATCATAAATTTTTAGGTAGATAAAACCTTCAAATACTATAAGATTTTAACAACATTATCCAATCACATGTTTTCATTCCCCGACCTTCTTTCATCTATTCAATACATAATGACTGAGGTGAATTCGATCAATTCATCGATGGTCAACAAGTATGATGGTTTTAATGATGATCTTGCACGTCTTTCGTGTGTATCTTACAGGTGGTTTTCAATTACCGGTGACAAGGGTGATTTTGACTGTATTGATCACATCTTTTGGCGTAACTGGTTCTTTTTTACTTCACCAAATGTTTGCTGAAAACATTATTGAGTGATTTAACCTTGAGTCAGGATGATCTTTCCAAAATATTTTTATCAAAATACTTCTTATAAAAAAAAAATCTAGAATAAAGATCAAGATTTCTAACTTAGCTCGATAAGAGGGCGTGATGCATAGGAGAATAAGATTTGATGAGATGGTGCCCACATCATGGAATATTTAAGTGGATGTAGACTTAGGCATCCTTCAATTGTCTTAGAAGTTAATTTTTGTCACATCTGGCAATAGCTTTATGAGCAAAATGCAAGAGTTTGCTTAATATTTACTCAAAAGAGATGAGCAATTACTGATTGATAAATAATAAAAATCTATCAAAAATGATAATAACTATCATCCAAGATCTTGATCCCATTACTCTATTGACTATGTAGGTTACTTCACCAATGAAGTTAATTTGTTCATAACTAATGTCATACACACTACTAATAAAATATGATTTTGTAAATGCACATACCAAAATAGTGAGTGATGGGCGAATAACCTATTTATGCAATCTCATTTAGAGCATGCTCACTTGATATGGAACTAACCATAATAAAATAAATTTTTTCTAAGAATGTAAAATCCAAGAGAGAGAAATCACCTAAAATTTTTATAAGAATATTAGAAGCAATGAACTAATATATTGATCTCCAATAACCATTAGTATTTTATTAATAGATAAACTATTAGGTTGTAGATTTCTGGCCACAATTGAAGAAAGGAACGATCTCACTAAGAGACACCCTCGAGTAGCACACATTAACTAACACTCAATTCATTGCATGTATTAATGTCACCTTGTGGTGATAGAAGACGTCTATTTAAGGGCAAGAGGTTATATAAGAAACATTGAAGTGTAAATTCGCCAATTATTTTCATCCTACTTTAGAAAACACAACCTTATTGAGAAAATTGAGATAAACCAATGGAAACATTTAAAAATATCATTAGAGGAGCAACATGGAATTGAGTGATCCTTGAAGCATGAATATGGCTAATACAAAGAAGAGTGGTGTTAAGTATAATAAAGTTGAGAAAGATGTAAAGCCTAAATCTATGCCACATAACAGTCTACCTCAATACATTCCACAATTATTGTATAGATTTCACAAAAAAAAAGGGATAGATATGCAATTTTTTTTTTAATTGGGATGTCTTCAAGAAGTTGCATATCAACATTTCATTCATTGATGCACTAAAATAAATGCCAAACTATATTAAATTTATGAAAAAAAATTTGCTTCGATAAAATAATAGAGTTAAAGACTATCACACTCACTAAAGAGAGTAGCACTTTTATACATAACCTAATAGCAAAATTAAGGAACTCATGATGATTTACGATCCTATACACCATCGAGAGCTTGTACTCCCATAAGGCAATATAAGGTTTGGTGCTTAAGTGAAGTTGATGCACTTGTGCATTTATTTAGAGCTTAGAATCTGTTAAGTCATGTCAAAATCCATATCCTTATAGTTGGTTAACCATTTGATTAAACATCCAATTATAATTATGAAAAACAATATACTCATAATGCTTAATAAATTCATCTTACTTGTGAATCTTATTATTCTAGATATAAAGGAGAATTAGAAGATACCAATCATTATGGGTCATCATTAATTGGCAATAGCTTGGACCTTAATCGATGTTCAAAAAAGAGAACACATACTAAAATTCTAAGAAAAGAAGTTATCTATATTTCATTTTTAGTTATAAATATTAATATTTTTAGATATTAGTGATGCTAAAGTGATTTTCACACATATATGCTTAAAATTAAAATTAATCAAATAAAATAAGCTAAAAATAAGCTATATATATATATATATATATATATATATATATATATTATTTTTTGAGTTTGTAGAGTGTGCTATCATCTGCTTTAAGTGGTAGTATATATTTCCTCCAAATAAAATATTAAAATATAAATAAATGTATTCAATTGCCTTTCAATGAATCTCTGAGGAAGTTATAGTTTCATATATCAAGATGGTTCTCTTTATTTCTAGTCGTTCATCTTTATAAACACATTAGCACATTGAGCAAAATGATGAGAGTTATAAGCACATCGATTTGAACTAACCTACAAAGGACATGATTGAACTATTTTTGATGGGGAAAAATCATTGAAATTAAGTAATAAGAAAGCAATTCAAAGAGAGATTATGCACATCAAATATCAAAGAGATAAGAGATTCATCTAAGATTGTTATTGTTTGTGTCAATGCTTAATCAATGACCTATTATTTATATGTAACAATTAAGATCATTACAAAAATGGCTACATGGTACAATTAGGTAAAAAATAAAAAAATAAACTTAATATACCTAATTGTATAACAAGTAAATTAAGATTTTAGTTGATTTCTAATCAAGAACTTTGGTTGTGTACCCATAGTGAATTCTTATTGTGGAAGCTCTTAGCCAGTTTGGCAAGTACTTTGAGTGAACTATTGAATTCACTTGGGTGAATAACCTTAATAAATAAGCATATTTTTGGATCCATTGGATAAATTAAATAGCTTAATATTAAGAATTTAGTGAAGGTTGACTCTTAAGCAACTTAATAAGATTCAATTCTAAGTGACTTCAACTTTTAGGGGACATTAGGCTTGGTGAGTTCTAAGTTACATGATTTTTAAATTTCACCTTATCAATGAGCATGAATAAAATTCTTATATTGATTTGATCATCAACGCAAAATAAATTTTATGCCTTGACTATAAGAAGATACCAATTATTATTGTAGATATAAAAGGTGATTAGAAGATACCAATTATTCTGGGTCAACATTACTTGGCAATATGATGGACCTTAATTAATGTTCTAAAAAGAGAACACATACTAAAATTCAAGGAAAAAAAGTTGTCTATATATTTTATTTGGTTATAAATTTTTATATATTTAGACAATAGTGGCGCTAAGGTGATTTTCATCACATACATACACTTAAAATTAAAATTAATTAAATATAATAAACTAAAAATGGGCCATATATTTATCTTTTGAGTTTTTAAGGTGACTTATGGTTTGCCTTGAGTGGTAGTATATATGTAACTATTGAGATCAACATTACAGAATGGCTTAACAATACAATTATGTAAAAATAATATAAAAATAAACTTAGTGTAGTTAATTGTATAGCTGGTATCAAGACTGTAGTTGCCTATTAATCAAGAACTTTGCATGTGCGCCCTCATTGTTGGCTTATTGTGAGAAGCTCTTAGTCAGTTTGTAAGTACTTCGAGTGAACTGTTGAATTTGCTTAAATAAATGAGCGAATTTTTGGATCCTTCGGATAACTTAAAGAGCTTAATATTAAGAATTGAGTGAAGGCTGACTCTTAAGCATTAGGCTTGGTGAGTTCTAAGTTACAGGATTTTTAAATCACACCTAATTCATGCTTGTTGAGCGTGAATCAAATTCCTATATTAACTTTGTTGTATACTAGAAAACCAGTTTCGGTAGAGTGAAAGTTTTAAGCCGTTCCAGTAACGTATAAAAGTGTGAACAATAAAACTCCAGAATTTTTACGTGGAAAACCTCAAAAAGAGGGAAAAACCACGGGGCCTAGCCCAGTAAAAAGCTTCCACTATGTATCTGTTTAAGAGTACAAGATCTTCCCGATACCGGGATTACAGAATCGTATATGAGGAAGGGACAACAGTTGCTAGTAATAGACAATGTTGACGACGATGTTGCGACAATGTTGCTAAGTTGCGAAGTTGACGAAGTTGACAACAATATTGACGATGAAGTTGACGACAATAATGACGAAGTTGGCGAGAATCGGGTGGCGGTGATGGCGGCCGGTGGTTGGCGGCCGTCGAGTGGAGGCACAGTGCTTGGAGGATCTTTAGAGCTCTCTCTCTTGCTTGGGCTCCCTTCTACTGGCCTCCTCTCATGAGGAATGAGGCTTATAGATTGGAGGTGGCGTCTAAATACATGCAAAATTCGAACCACTCCTCCAATCGGACGGCTCATGATGATTCCCTCGATCATATGATGTATTTTGTGTATTTGAATGCTCAAATGAAGTTGGAATTGTAAGATCTTTGGCTTGTTGGAACCAGCTCATCGAGATGCTCGATTTGACTATAAACACTCCATATTTGAGAGCTTTTTAGGAATTTAATTGATGTCTCAAAGTTTTCAATGATATTTTAAGTGTGATCTCGGTTTAATTTACGATTACTTCGATCAAGATTCGTGCTTCGACTAGAGGAATTTTCAGAGACATATCAGTTGCCCCCCTATTTTTGGATGACATTATCTCAATCATCCAAAAATATATGTCAAATGCTTGAAAATAGTAAATTCTTCAATGAAATTTGAGGGTTCATTAACTGCACATTTTGAGAGAACATATCTTCATAGGAGCACAATATTATAACTTCGGCGTTGCGAGCAAATGCGTAGGTATGCTGGTGTGAGATTTAGGTTCTGGACCCATCCGGCGAACAGTGGCGCCCATGGCGTGACGCCAAGCGCCACATACGACATGGCCATGGCCTACCTCACGTGCCGGTCGGGCGGTTTGGCTGAATCAGCGGTCGCTGGTGACGGCGATCGCGATTCGCGTCGATCGGCGCTGGTGGCGATCAGGTCGCGCAAGCGCAGGCTTCCTTGAGTCGCAGGCAGCGAGCTTGTGAAGTCGCGTGGCAGCGGTTAGCGCAGAAATTCAGCGGTTATGCCTGGCCTGATTCGCGCCTGGACCGCGGAAGCAGCGTGAGCGGCGTTCGACCGATGGGCCGGCATTCGCGACAGTGGATTAGCGGTTGGACCTGGACCTGACCAGGCGCGCTGTATGGCATCGCGGGCGCTTCCTTGAGCCATGCACGCGTGGCGCGGGCATACGCCCGAATAATGATTTTCGTGTTTTACCCTTTTGCCCTAAGAGTCTATAAAAAACCCCCCAGGGCAAAGGGAGAAGACACCTTCTCTTCTTCTTGAGAGAAGGTCGTTCGGAGGCGGTCAAGACCCGTAGTTCATACGGCAAGGCTCCAGTTTTCCCTTGAAAGAGGTGTTAACTAATCTCGTCGGACCGACCGGATCGGAGGCGATCAAGACCCGTAGTTCATACAGCAAGGCTCCAGTTTTCCCTTGAAAGAGGTGTTAACTGACCTCGTCGGACCGGGGGTTGGGCGATCAAGACCAGTTCATAGCAAGGCTCCAGCTTTCCCTTGAAAGAGGTGCGACCTCGTCGGACCGACCGGGCATCAAGACCCATAGTTCATACGGCTCCGCTTTCCTTGAAAGAGGTGTTAACGACTCGTCGACCGGCCGTTGAGGCGATCAAGAGACGATAACCGGAAGCGGGTTGGCAATGCTCGGCGATGCGGCGGTGGCCGGTGTGGCGAGATAACCACACGATGGGGTGACCGACGGATTGCAACGATGGCTGGCGGTAACCCGGCGGCGATAGTCGGTGGCAGTGGCGGCCAATGGGTGTAATCGCAAAACAACCAGCGCAATCCGCGGTAGCGACCGCGTCGGAAGATGCCGAGGATGGTCAGTGTAGTAGCCGATGGCGGTAGTGTGACCGACTTCTGATGGTTAGCGGCCACAGGGGTTGTCAGCGATGACAATGACGGTAGTGACGGTGGTTAGCGGCCGATGGTGTATTGCAACAACTAGAAAGTAGTCGATTAATGCGAATCGCGTCAGTAGTGAAGATTCCCGAGATGGTGCAGGAATACGGCCGTAATCATGGTGACCTGATGGTTCGGCCGAGGTTGTCAGCGGTGTCGGGTAACAGTAGTCAGCAATTAGCGACTCGGTGAACGAGATGACCGGCACGTTCGACCGCAAATGCATTGATAATTCAGCAAGTGTTTGGCCCGATGGGGCGATAGCTGGCAGCGATAGTCTGCGACCAGCGTCGGTAGGGATAACCGACGCTTACTGTAAGAGATTACCGGTGATGGTTGGCGTGGTTCTGCCGATGGGGGTGGTCAGCGATTACCGGCAAGCGGCAGTAGTCTGATGGTGACTAAGCTCGGAATGCGGGGATGACCGGCGGCGTTGAGGATTTTGACTTATCCAGGTTGTTTGTCGAGTGTTTGCTCAATGATGTTAACGATGATGTGTTAACATGTGGAAGAGGTTGAATTGAATCCGAGATTTAGACCCATCCGAGGTTGTTTGTCGAGTGTTACGACGTTAACCTGTATGGAAGAGGTCGAATTGAATCCGCTGAGAATTTTTGACCTATCCAAGGTTGTTTGTCAGGGTGTTACCCGATGACATTAACCTGTATGGAAGAGGTTGAATTGAATCCGCTGAGAATTTTTGACCCATCCGAGGTTGTTTGTCAGGGTGTTACCCGATGACGTTAACCTGAATGGAGGAGGTCATGGGAAGTCCACCAAGGACCTTTTGACCTATCCGAGATTGTTTGTCAGAGTGTTACCCGATGACGTTAACCTGTATGGAAGAGGTCGAATTGAATCCGCTGAGGATTTTTGACCCATCCGAGGTTGTTTGTCAGGGTGTTACCCGATGACGTTAACCTGTATGGAAGAGGTCATGGGAAGTCCACCAAGGACCTCTTGACCTATCCTAGGTTGTTTGTCAGAGTCTTTGCTCGATGACGTTAACCTGTATGGAAGAGGTCCGATCATGCCCGATTGAGATACAACGTGGGTTGTATATTTCTCAAGTGGGAGGATTAAATGAAGAAGAAACAAGCTTGTAAGAGAAAGCCATAAACTCATTACTTTGATAATATTGATGATACAATGTTGTCACAAGATAACTTAACAAAAGGGACGAGATACATTTTTAGAGAAAGTTAACAAAAGACAAGAGGTGGAGAAGAAAAGATAAATGGGATAAATTAAGGACTATAGTATTTATACACCAAGGATTACATATAACACTTTTAGAGACCCTCCATGTTCCAAGTTCTAGGGATGATTTTTTCCTGGTTGCCCCCCAGTTGGAGCTATGTTTGCTTGAGTTGGTTGGTTTTTTGACGAGATATCCATGTTGAATAAGCCTCTCAATCTCTTCTTTAAGTTGTTTACACGCTTCGTAGTATGTCCACGACATGGAAGTGACAATATTGCTCGATTTTCAAGTTGATTTGATGGATGTGGCCACTTAATGGTCTCTTCATCTCGAATGGCCAATGTTAACGAGATGTGTTGATGGCGTGTATTCCAATCATTGATGTGAGGGCCGTGGGGGGAAATCACGACTGCCTTGTTGCTTCTTCTGGTGGGATTGTTGATCTGTGTTTCTTAAAGCACTCTTACGTTTTCCTGTGGATTGCTCAAATTGTTTGCGATGGGCGTGTAATATCAAGAGATTTGTGCTTCCACACGATGAACTAAGTCGGCATATGAGTGGACCATGTATCGCATTAGTGACGAGTAAACAGGCCCTGGACGGAGTCCTCCAAGGAAAATTCCTCTTAATAGTTCAGGGTCTACTCCAGGTATTTGGCGAGCTTCTAAAGAGAACCTCTGAAAGTATTCCTTAAGTGATTCGCCCTCATTTTGACGAATGCCGGAGAGATGGGAGGAATCTTTAATGATCCTCCGGTTTGCAATGAACTGTTCTACAAAAATCTTGGCGAGTTCGTCAAAGGTTTGGATGGATTCCCTTAGAAGGGAGTAGAACCAAGTGCGAGCTTGTCCCTTGAGGGTAACTGGAAAGACCTGGCAAAGCAGTGTGTCAGGAGCTCGTTGGATATGCATGATAGTCCTGTAATGGTTGATGTGTTCATGTGGATCAGTCACCCCATCGTAGGAATCAATGTTCGGAAGCTTGAAACCCACGGGAATAGGATGTTGAAGAATAGCTTCAGCTAAAGGTGAGGATTCCTCATAGTCGCGGTGAGAGGGAAGATGATTTTTGTCTTGAAGGTGAAATTCATCTTGCATTAAGCGTCATTCAGATAACATGACGAGTGGGTCGACATGACGAATGTGAACCAAAGAATAATTAGTGGATTAACTCGGTTGGACACGTGATGGATGAGTAGAACTAGCGATGTCAAGGAGATCAGCATCACGGTCTCTACGCGGAGAAACTTCAGTGTCAAGGAGATTAGCATTTTGACCTCCCCACGATATCTTGAGATGTGTTTTCCGCGGTAGTGTGTGTTCCTCGCAAAAGTCGTATCATCTCATTCTGAGATTCTTCCATTCGGCGCACACGGTCTTCTAAAGAGAATTCAGTCGCGCCTTCACCGACAGGGTCATGCCTATCAGGGAGAAGTGAGGCAGAAGGTTGGCGTCCTTGGTTCACGGATTGACCTCGAGAGTGACGGGAGTTGGAGTGGGAAGCTCCGTTGTTACGAGTGTTGCGCCTATTGGCCATAACGAGGGTGTTCACAGGAATTGTGATTGAAGGGTTCTTTTCCCCATAGGCAAACTGTGCGTACTAGAAAACCGGCCAGAGTGAAAGTTTTCGCCAATTGTGAAATCCGACACATACAATATAAAAGTGTGAACAATAAAACTCTGAATTTTACTTGGAAAACTTGAAAAGAGAGAAAAATCACAGCCTAAAAAAAACTTCCACTATGTATGCTTTAAGAGTACAAGATCTTCCGATCGGATTATAGAATCATATGAGGAAGGGACAACAATTCTTGTAATAGACAATGTTGACGGCGATGTTGATAAGAAGTTGTCGGCGAGTTGACGAACAATATTGATGGAAGTTGAATGACGAGAATCGGGTGGTATCGCTACGGCGGTGGTTGACGACCATCGAGTGGAGGCGCGATTGTGCTTGGAGGATCTTTAGAGCTCTCTCCTCTCTCTTGCTTGGGCTCCTTCTCCTTCACTTGGCCTCCTCTCATATGAGGAATGAGGGGCTGTTTATAGATTGGAAAACCTCCAAAATTTTTATGTGGAAAATCTCGAAAAGAGGGAAAAACCACGGGGCCTAGCCCAGTAAAAAAGCTTCCACTATGTATCCTGTTAAGAGTACAAGATCTTCCGATGGGATTACGAGAATCATATATATGAGGAAGGGACAATGATTCAGTAATAGACAATGTTGGCACGATGTTGTGATGATGTTAACGAAGTTGTCGGAAGTTGACGACAATATTGACGACGAAGTTGACGACGGCGAGGCCGGCATGGCGGCCGGTGGTTGGCGCAGGTCAGTGGAGGCACGATTGTCTTGGAGGATCTTTAGAGCTCTCTCCTCTCTCTTGCTTGGGCTCCTTCTCCTTCACTTGGCCTCCTCTCATATGAGGAATGAGTATTTATAGATTGGAGGTGGCGCCTCAGTAAATACATGCAAAATTCAACCACTCCTCCAATCTGACTCATGATGATTCCTCGATCATATGATGTATTTTGTGTATTTGAATGCTCAAATGAAGTTGGAATTGTAAGATCTTTGGCTTGTTGGGCGGCGACGCTCGATTTGACTATAAATACTTCATATTTGAGAGCTTTTTAGGAATTTAATTGATGTCTCAAAGTTTCCAATGATATTTTAAGTCTTGATCTCAGGTTTAATTTCTAATTAGCAACTTTCGGCTTCGTCTTGTAGAGGAATTTTCAGAGTCATATCAAACTTAATAATTAACGCAAAATAAAATTTGATGCATTAACTATGAGAAAGAGAATGGTAGAAAGAAAGAAATATAAAAAATAAATTAATGCTCCGTTGTTGATTTGTGTTACACCGATTTTTTTATCAATTAATTATGCCAGCTAATTGGCCTATAAATTGACGTTATCTTGCTCAGCCAATAATCCCTGCTACAACAAGTTAGAGAAGACGGAGAAAGAGAGAAGAGGGATGGGATTCATTCAAGGAAGCCTTGCAGAAGCAAAGTTCGTCGGCAATGACGTCTTCCCGAAACCACCCGTGCGAAGCTCTCTGACCGCATCTACACTGCCAACGAGGCATCACCGGAACTGTTCATCAACTTCCATCACGAGATGTCCCTGGTTATTTCACCAAGCCCTCATTTGGTGTTAGACAATTTTAGGCTCTGTTTCATGTTTGGCTACAGATAGGATTTAGTAAATTCTGAAAATCCAAATAAAGTAAAATATAAGTGAAAAAAAAAATTTGAAATAGTAATTATTAAATCCTTACCAGAATTTAGTTAGGTAATTTTTTATATAATAACTGCAGGGAAAAGCTACCCATTTTTGGGGATTGTTAATACCAGTAAAACAGTAATAAAATTATTTTTGAAGAAATATATTTCTTAAAAACAGCTGTGATATCACATTTTTTTGTTTAAAAAAAATTAATTCGTATCTTTTCATAGCTATAAATCTCTGTTAAATATGCTTATAAAAATAATTTTCAACATAAATAATTGCAAAACTTGACGCCAAATAACAGTGATTGATTATTTGGAAAGAAAAAAATATATTAAAAAAGTTGTTCCAAATGAACAGTATTTTTCTTTATTTGAGTTCGATAAAAAAAATCGATAACATGTGTGACACAAATAAATAATTTTTATTTTGAGATAATTATATACATAATATCTAAAATTTATGTATTTACAAAATTAATATTCACTTTATTTTTTTGAACTAATGATCTCATATATTTAGACATTCTATGATCAAATTATTTGAAATTTGATAAGAATTAAAAATATGAGTTATAGTTTTAATGTAAATTTTAATATTTAAGTCAGAATAAAAAAAAGTATGTTTAGAATGAATATATATATATATATATATATATATATATATATATATATATATATATATATATATATATATATATATATTTGATATGTTGATTAACCTTTTAACTTGAACACTTAAATAAATAAATCACATTTATTTTATCATTTAAATAAAAATTATATCATTTGAGTTAATATTAATGAATTAATTGAATCATATTGATAGATGTTTAAAGTGATTTCAAAATCTTATTATTTTTTTCACAAAATAATAATATAATTGTTGCACGCTAGAAAATCGATTCTGAGAGTAAAGTTTATGCCTTCTTCTGATCCAATAAGATATTTGAAGAATTAACAATAAAATTCTAGAATTTTTAGTGGAAAATCTCGAAAAGAGGGAAAAAAATCACGGGGCCTAGTCTAGTAAAAAGCTTCCACTATATATTTGTTTTGGAATACAAGTTTTCTCGATAAGGAGATTACATAATTGTATATGAGAAGGGCTAACAATGGGAATCCCAAAATTAAGCAACAACAACCATATAGTCACGTTCAGGTTGTACGATTCTAGTGGTAGCGAATGATGGTGGTGACGGGGACGTGCGACGATGAAAGTCGTCATGATGGAGACTGATGAAGATTGACGACGGCGAGGATCAACGGCGGCGATGGCGGTGTGGTTGACAACCGTCGAGTGGTGGCACGATTGTGTTTGGAGGATTTTCAAGCTTTAGAGCTCTCTCCTCTCTCTTCCTTCGCCTCCCCTCATATGAGAAATGAGGGGCTATTTATAGATTGGAGGAGTGACATCTCTGTAAATACATGCAAAATCCGAACCACTCCACTTCATCGGACGGCTCAAAATGATTCCTTTGATCAGGGCGTCAAACTATTGCGTGCTAGAAAACCAGTTGCGATAGAGTGAAAGTTTATGTCTTAGCCTTGTTTGTGAAATCCAGCACACACACAAGTATTTAAAGAGTGAACAAGAAAACTCCAGAAATTTTTACGTGGAAAACTTCGAAAAGAGGGAATCACGGGACCTAGCCTAGTAAGAATCTTTCACTATGAATTTTTTTCAAAGTACAAAATTTCCGATAACGGGGTTACAAAATTGTACATGAGAAGAGTACAATGAGAATCCATGATATGATCATATAGTCACACGTTCAGGGTTATGTTGCTAGTGGTAGATGATGACGGTGAAATCGGTGGCCACGATGAAGGTCGTCATGATGGTGATCGACGGAGATTGACGACAGTAAGGATTAGCGACGGCGGCTGACGGCGGCGGCCGGCGGCAATGGTTGACAACCGTCGAGTGGTGGCACGATTTTGCTTGGAAGATTTTCAAGCTTTAGAGCTCTCTCCTCTCTCTTGCTTGACCTCCTCTCATATGAGAAATGAGGGGCTATTTATAGATTGGAGGAGTGACATCTCTGTAAATACATGCAAAATCCGAACCACTCCACTTCATCGGACGGCTCAAAATGATTCCTTTAATCAGTTGATGTATTTTAAGTATTTGAATGCTCAAATGAAGTCAGAATTGTGAGATCTTGGGCTTGTTAGATCCGGCTCGTCGAGACGCTCAATTTGACTATAAACACTCTATGTTTGAGAGTCGATTGATAATAAGCGCTTGATCTCGGTTAGTCTTGATTCAGAATCAGATTGCTTTCGATATCAAGATTTGTACTTCGACTAGTAGAATTTTTAGGGTAATATCAATAATGATATAAAAGCGAAAGGGGATTAAATTAAATTATTATTTTTAAATACTAATTAATTAATGATATGACCGATAAAAAAGTATACTCTTCTAATACTTGTTCGATATATGACTTTCGAGAAAAATTTCTTCTCTCGTGAAAGAGGTTGAAGCACTGGTAACCAATATGAATTCAATAAAAAAAGCTACAAAAAAAATAAAAAGACACTTCAAACTTTTTTAAGTTCATGATAACCAAACTAATATATTACACTTTGCTCAGGGAATTCCCCTATATCAAGAACCCTTAGAAACAACTTTGGAAGGGATCTCCTAGTGAGCCAATCAACTAATAAGAAGCAGGAGGTTGTCATTGCTCCAGTTTCTCCTTGTCCAATTTCAAACCCAACTTCTATTCTCAAAGTTCGTTCTTCTCTACCTGCAATAGAATAATAAATATTTGTTAACATGAATGCCAACCGCCTAGTGTCCATAATAAACTTAACCCGAGAATTAAAAAAATATATGATTGTTTAACAAAAAATTACTGGTAAATTTTTTTAAAGAAGTTCATTTTTCTCCTTTGTAACCCTTCATTATCATCATTATAATAAATCTGCAGTGGCTGCAATAGAAAACAGTCTTAAATTGGGTAAACTTCTTTAAAAATCCTTGGTGTTTCTTGTACAACTTATTTTCTTAACTTTACTTGCTCTTACTGATCTGCATTAAATGGTTAGATATTTCCTAATTCCGAACATGCATAGAAATATTCATTCCAGTAAAATACATAAAGATAGGAATTAGTGAAAACAGTTATTCAAAATGGAGATAACCTAGATTCTAGAGATGAGGATATCTACTTTTTGGTACACTTGTGATATATGATCATATGATCAGGTGTAGTAGCAATTTACAGGCATAATTTAAAAATAAAGCCAAAAATCTGATAACATGTTAAATGCATACAAGAAGAACAAGAAACTGTAATGAAGGGTGTGAAATGCAACTGTGCTGGAGTGAAAGTGCATCGAGAGCAAGTTGTTATATCAACGCATGAAAGTTAATATTAAATTTCATAACTCGAAAGGAGGAGGTTCACCTGCAAAAGTGGTTGTAACACAAAGAAAACCTGAAGCAAATATTTGCTTAAGAGAATGGCCATAATCATAAACAAAGATCCGAAGTAGGTAAAAAAAGACATAAATAGAAACAAATAATCTACTCATTCATTAACATATAACACCTTGGTAAAAGAAACGGATATTTCATACCAAGAATCACGCCAGAAACTCTAGTACTTGTTCTATCGAAACTATAAAAAAACAGACAATTTTTCCAGAAAGAATGCACCTTTCCACCAAAGAGAAAGAACGCACCTTTCCACCGTAAGAGTTTAATTAGCATGTTTCCCACAACCAGAATTTTTGATATCTCAAATATTTTAAAATGAATAAGATAAGTATTATCAAACAAATTGTGTCAATCTCAAAAAACAGAATCATCTTCCTAACTCCTTGTGCATCCATCTGGCTTTCGATTCTGTAGGTCTTGAAAGAAAAGATCGAATCATCGTAGGATTCTTTGATAAGTTATCATAAATTGTGTCAATCTCTTCAGCAAAAAAATCTGGAATACTAGAAAGCTCTAGTTCATTTGTCTTCCTTAAAATCTCTTGTTGAACTCTGAATTGCATTTGCAACTTGGGCTACACTATCAGCCATCATGACAATATAATTATGCAGAGATTGATCACTTTCATTCTTTTTAGTCTTCTTGCGTTTAGTAAATCCTTTCGAAGATGAAGGTATTGACATTTTTGTATTCTCTGTAAAGTCTAGTGTAAGATCCACATCTAGAGACTCAATGGGTTGGGATGCATCTATATATGTCTCCATCAAACTTGGAGACTCGTCATCATCTAAATTTATATGTTGAGTACCAAAGGAAGTTTCCGAATTTTCTGACTTTGCCCATTCTCCTGTGGCATGACCTTCACTACAAACTTTCTCCAATTCATTATAACTTACAATTGGAATATTTAAAAAGCCAACATCCTTTGGAAAAGCCTACAATGCAAGAAGTAAAAAAAACTTAACATATATTTCTTAAAAATTTAATGTGACAAAATTATGTATTACAAAAAAAATACCTGAATATGTGATATGTATTCCTCTTGTCCCATCAATATCACTTTTTTATCTTCATCCCAAGAAACACATGATTTTCTCTTTAGCTCTTGGATGTGATTCCATACTCCTCTTTAATGTCTGATCTGATTCTTACATTGATCAAGTGTGACTTCAATTCCAAATTTATGCTTTAATTTACAAGAAATATCTTTGTTCACGTATCTTTGAAGCCTTGAGCACTTCTCATATTATCAACATACACATGATTTGTAAAGTCCTGAAATCCATTCTGGTTTTGTACTCTAGACAAAATGCTTTATTTTAGTTTTTAGAGCTAGTGGGGGGTTAGGAGGAAGATTGTCCATTTAACCTAATTAAACAACCATTATATTGAAGCAAATATTAGTAGTTAGTATGATTAAAAAATAATCTTATAAAATAAATCATGCCAAAAAAAGATAAATCTATAAAACTAAAGATGCTTTACTCTACCAAAAAATAAATATTTCTATCATCCATTACATATATATGTCAACAAAAAAGATAAACAGTCAACATCAACAAATATTTGCATTATGTACTAACAAAATATGATTTATAAAAGCATAATAAATCTAACATCCCAAAATATGGACTATGCACTAGAAAGGATATTTCATGTCATCCAAATTCTAGCTAATAACCAACTTCGTTCATGCGGCTCCACATTGCATGAGCTATTTGGTCTCTTTTGTCCAACCACTCACCGGATTCTTCTATAACCCTTATGTCATGCCTACTACTATGTGCTCTCATAGCCCAATCATTCTGGAAGAATGAAATCATCACCCCTTATCCAATTATGTAATATACAAGATGCAAGAACAATATTAACTTGTGTTCGTAATGGAAAATATGGGTCGCACTTGATAATTCCAAATCGATTTTTCAAAGAATCAAAAGCACGCTCTACTGTAGCATGGAGTGATGAATGTCGAATGTTAAACAACTCCTGAGCATTGGTTGGTCTACTACTAGAGAGTTCTTTTAGATGATATCTTGTGGCACGAAATGGAGATATAAAACCCTTCCTAGTAGAGTAGCCACCGTCCACTAGGTAATACTTACATGTATGTAAACGTAAATCAATCATTCGTGTAAGTAAAATACTTCTTGTAAATGATATTTATGACAAAAATATTTTATACCTTCTGGAATAAACAGACCATCAGGTCATTCTAAGGCATTACGGAGTACTGTAGCATCATGTGGTGAACCTTCCCACCTAGTTAAGACATATGTAAATCTCAAATCAAAGTCTACTGCTGCAAGCACATTTTGGGTGGGATAAGGTTTTCTCCCTCTAAAGGCAGATTCATGCTCCTTAGGAACCCTAGCTTTAATATGGGTTCCATCAAGAGCACCGATAGAATCCTAAAATTAATAACTTATATTAATAAGAGCGTTAAAATATTTATATAAGATATCATTATCATACCTTGAAGAAAGGCATGAATCTAGCGCTCGATTGTATTTTATGTGGAGTTTCCAATGTCGCAGGTTTATCATCTCATGTCGTAACTCTCCTACAACATATAATATAGCATTAAAGTACCTACTCACAGTTTCTCCAGATCGTTGAAAGTTGAATCGAATAACCCAATTTCGCACACTGTGCCCAAGGGTATGTAGAAATATAGCAACTTGTTCTTCAATTTTTACATTAAGGGTGTCTACAAGTAAACCTCTTGTGCGAAATAAATTGCATAATTTGAAAGAAGGTATTTTTTTCATTCGAACCATATTCATGCAATCTGAATCAGATCCAAGATATAATCTAGAAAAGTATGTTTCACACTGAATATTTCGCTCATGATTTATTCTTTGTTGATCTCTCCTTAGTGTATCCAATAAAATATATATAATAGTGATTGAGCCAGCAATGCACGCATGAATGGTTGAAAAAAGTTGATTTTCATTGATCTCAACATCATATGAAAAGTCATCGTAATCAAAGGACCATCCTTCACCCTCTTCAGATGTGTCAGTCATTGATTTTTACAACAATGTTCGCTAAGCTGATACTTAGAAAATAAGAAAAAGTATTTAGGAGAATAACAAAGCCATTAAATTAGTTGAGGAACAATGGAATCATAATAAAAAACATAAAAAGAGAATCATCATTTTGTATCTACGGACATGGCATTGAACATAAAGTAAGATAGAACTAAAAATTGTTGAATAAATAAATAAATCATTGTTCACACCTTGATAACCAAAAGTGCATTTTATTTTTTTAGAAAACTTAAACGGCTTAAATATTTTTCCTTGTGTTCTTATCAAGAGTGCAATTTTTCTTAAACATTGTTTACACTCTCATAACCAAAAAAATTCATTTATCTTCTTTAGCAATCTCAAATGCCTTGAATATTTTTTTCATATTTTCTAGATGAGATGCAATGATTTTTAAGATTTATAATTAATTCTATTTTCTCTCTCTCTCTAGCTATGAAATTGGCTTCATGGCAAGTTTTAAGCCATAAATTATGCGGACTAACTGAAAATTGATTAGTTAATTCAAGTTATAATTTTAGATTGAAGTGCACCGAAGTGTTTGTTTTTGTGCGGTGTTTGGTCTAGACACTTCTATAGAGGCAGACATCGTTTCTGTCCTACACACTATTTTCCCATCTAACGTTTCGATTTAGTGGGCAATAGTAACATCTGTTCTTACAAACTATTTTTGCTGCATATCGATTTTTTGAATTGTTCGCTTAAATTTCATTATAGTAGAGTACTAGACAACAACACCAAAAAAGAGGGCTTACTCTAACACCACAAATTGGGAATATCGAAAGACAAACAAAAAAAAATAAGGAACAACCTAAATCAAGGATCATCACATAAATAAATCCTAAAGAATTCCAACAGATTCAGGGAATCCAACTTCATGCAACCCCAAAGCAGCATGATCGGAAGAGTAAAAGCCAGAAATAGATGCTAAACCTGATTGGAATAGTGATGCAGAAAAAAAAATCACATACAAAGTTTGCCGGCGAATAAGGGCAAAAGCTGCAAGTTGGACAAATCAAATCTCTTCCGCAAAAGAGAAGACAAAGATGTAGACGGATTACGTGGAAGATCAACAGAGGTAGAAGAACAAAAATTATATTTGGGATTGATTACCGAAAACTTTTCCCTTGGTCCAGATCCCTTGAGTGTTCAGCGTGCGGTCAGGCTTCGGCAATGTCGAGGATCCACCTCTCGGCGACAGAGTTCGGCTCGGTTCTCAGAGTGGCGGGTATGTGGAAGATTATGGCGAGAGACGAAGAGGCCTACGCGCAGTTGTTAACCGTGACTTCTCTAATTTCGCTCGATTCGACGGTATTTCATTTACAGGGAGAATAGCGTAAGAAGGAATTTCAAATACCGTAAAATTTTACACGGTAATTAATTTACCGCATACCAAATACGGGAAAAGTAAAATAGCATGTATTTAAATTACATTACACCTCTTTTACAGGGAACCAAACAGCCCCTAAGACACTATCGATGCAATTTTACCTGTGATAAATATGTTGTAAAATCATCCGTCATTAAAAATAAATATTTTCTCTAATGAAAAAACTATTAGAATTCTCTAAATTTATTTTAGAACATTTGAAAGAATTTAATCACATTCATATATATATATATATATATATATATATATATATATATATATATATATATATATATATATATATATATATATATATATATATATATATATATATATATATATATGAGTTTTAAATTAAGATTTAGTGATTAAAATCTTAAAATTTCAATGATAAATTGTTAATGCAAATTTCTAGTACCAAATATCATTATATCAAATTCATAGTCACAATCTTTATTCACATCATAGTTGCTATCGTATTAAGACTTGCATTGCAATCTTTACTCGTTTGATAATTATTATTGCATTGATGACACTTCTATTACTTGCAAAATTCATGGCACAACTTTTATTTAATGTCCAACATGTTTTACTTCTAAATAAGAAAACTAAGGGGTTTACATACATATCATACAATTCTATATATTTACATATCTATCACCTAAATCTTAATCTTCAATATCAAATAAAAAAATATCCTTACCATTCATTTTACTATAAGCTTTGTTACGGATCATGACTATACTGTTAGCTCAACTCATCCTACTCGTATTGCTAGACCAACTTTGAATCCCCCTACCTCATTGATGGGATTGAATCACCCCCGTTTCATGGAGGCAACCCGTGAAGTTATTTGAGATGAAATATGACGTCTTGTTCGAGTCAAATTTTCATTAAGAGATAAACAATTCATCCCTCGTCGGAGTATTCAAGAATCTTCTCCTTTGCATGATATGGTTCTTCAACAACCGATCCCGATAAGATTTAAACTATCTAACATTGAGCCTTATGATGAAACCTCAGATCTTTATGAGCACATTGATCATTACAGAATTATTATGCATATTCAAAAATCCCCCGGTGCTTTGCTCTACCAAGTTTTTCTTATCACTCTTAAAGGGTAGGCTCGTACATGATTCTATTCCCTCCCCCAAGAGACCATTCTCAACTTTGCTCATTTAGATAAACTCTTTGCCAAATAATTTATCTCAAATCGAAGAATCATCAAAGACTCTTCTCATCTTTCTAGAATTTGCCAAAATGAAAGAGAAACCCTTAAAGAATACTTTCAAAGATTCTCTTATGAAGCTCGTCAAATTACAAGAGTAGATCCAGGGTTACTCAGAGGTGTCCTTCTTGTAAGTCTTCGACCTGGGCCTTTATACTCTTCACTAATGTGAGATACAATACAATCTTACAATGATCTTATTCATCAAGTAAAGACACAAATTACTATTGATGAAGCTATTACTGCTCATAGAAGATAATTTGAGAATAACTCTAAGCGTAAGTACATATTATAAGATGTTGCAATAATATCTCAAAACAAAAAAAAAATATTCAAAAGATTACCGACATTACGAAACTCCTAGATATACTCCACTAAATATGTCTAGGATTGATATCATAATGGAGATTCAGAATTTTGAATATCTCAAATGGCCAAAACTATTGAGAAATCTAATTGGCCGAAATCAATCATAATATTGTCACTTTCATCGTTCGAAAGGGCATTCAACTGAAAATTCATTCATGTAAAGGAAGAAATTGAACATTTAATATGATAGGGACATCTGAGACGTTACTTGTTGGAGTAATATACAGATCATCAAAAAGGAGAACAGAGAAATCATGGTAAAGAGATTGTGGGAGTTATTGAGTAAGAAATATCACCAATACTTATCTAAGGAAAGATCTCACCAAAGCAGTGATTAAAGAAAGTAATGTTTCTTTTTTACTTTATTGAAAAGTTTAGAAGATCTTATTTTTTAATAAGTTTTTATTATCAACGAAATCTTCTTTAGTTGCATTCAATAAAACCCCTTAAAAGGCATACCCCTGAGGAAGCCTATATGGAAAGCTAGTTCTGGACATAGTATTTACTAGAAAGACCTCATGAAGGCAAGTGGTAAACAATGTCTCCACTGATAACCCCTAGAAGGCACGCCTTTGAGGAAGCCTCGATGAGAAGCTAGTAGTGAATAATGTCCTCACTAAAAAGACTCTAAGAGAGCAAGTGGTTGACAGGGTCTCCACTCATCAAAATCTTAGAAGGCAAAAGTCTCAGAAGGTACATGTATATTAAAAACCTCAGAAGGCAAAAGCCTCTGAAGGTACATGTACATTAAAAATCTCAGAAGATAAAAGCCTCAGAAGGTACAGGTATATCAAAAACCTCATAAGCCAAAAGTCTCGAAAAGTACATACACATTAAAAATATCGAAAGGCAAAAGCCTTAAAAGACACATGTACATTAAAAATCTCAGAAAGAAAAAGCCTTACAAGGTACGGGTATACTAAAAATCTTAAAAAGCAAACATCTCAAAAGATTCATGTATACCAAAACCTCAGAAGATATATATAAATCATAATCTTTTCAAAGTCAAAGTCTAAAAAAGGATATATGATTACTATCGCCATTATGGGGGGGGGCAAAAATTTTATAGAAAAATATATATCTCTTATATTGGGAGGCAAAGGCCTTAACATGCATAAAAGATAAAACTAAAGCCTCTGAAAATGCACCACATATCTAGGACAATTTTAACTTTTACTCAAAAAAAAAAGTATTCTAGAATCACACTAAAGCCTGAATTTGGGATACGTGCCACTCAATCGGTTTCAAACCCGGTGAGAGAATTAGAGCACAGGAGGAGGGTCACACCGTCATAAAGGTGGGTGGAGGATTCCATAATTTAAAGAAAGTTGGAAGAATGAGTATCTTGGTCTAAATTTGGGATGCCACCTAACCAGTCAATTTGAACCAAGACACGGGAGAACTAGAAACTATGAGGGGTGTCATACGCCATACATCTTAGTGGAGGATTAGATTTAGAAAGTTGGAAGAATCACTGAAAATACATACCTTTAATCAGTTAGATTCAAACTCCAAGATGAGAACTACTAGAGACACAAGATAGAAAAATTTCATATAAACACTTGATTTGATTTCAAATTTGGTAAACCAAAACTGAGAACTAGAGCATCGAGGGGTCACCATCATACATGTCGAGGCCACTAGAGGAGAAAGGAAGAGTTGTGATTTTCCCCATCCCCTCAGTATTTATATTTGAAAATTGACTCTTCAAATTCTTAAAATTTAAAAAAAATAAATAAAGAAAAACTCTTCATCTTCTTTTAAAAATAATAATAATAAAAGTCATCATATATATATATATATATATATATATATATATATATATATATATATATATATATATATATATATATATATATATAAACTTTTCATCTCCTTTAAAAAAAGGACAAGAGAAAATTATTCATATTTTAAATAAAAAAACTCTTCACATTCCTCATTAAAAAAAGAAAACTATTCATCTTCTAAATAAAAAACTCTTCATATTCTTCAAAAAAATTTTAAAAAAAAACTCTTTATATTTCTCATTAAAAAGAAAACACCTCATCTCTCTCTCTCTCTTAATTTCTCACGAGTAAAAGAAAGAAAATAAAATAAAATAGTTATAATAATTATATATATATATATATATATATATATATATATATATATATATATATATATATATATATATATATATATATATATATATAATTAAAAATATATATATTTTGGACAAAATTAAAGTTATCATCTAAAAATAGGGGGACAAATGATATATCACATAAAATTTTAAAATAATGCACATATGTTGTTTTATATAATAAAATTTAATGTCTTAATAAAACAAGTTCAATGTCACTAAACTTGAGTCAAGTAGAGCCCAAATGAGCTCGAATTAAGCCCAAAGGTTATACTTAAAAATTTTGAGACACTAATTGAATGGTCAAATGATTTTCAAATTTGACGTGCTTATAGTCGAATGGAGCGGCTCGACACGACGAATCTAACGAGCCCAAGATCACTCAAATCAAAAGTTGTTTGAATGGCCAAATCACCAAAAAATCATCTACAATCAAAAGAATTGATATGAACCGTCCGATGGTGTGTTTTGAGATTTTAGCTACAATGAACAAAATACCTCTTTCAGAATCCTATAAATATGACCCCATTTTTATCATGAGGGGAGGAAAGAGCTAGAAGTGAAGTTGGGAGAGAGCTAGAAGTTCAGCCATTATCACTTGTTGTTGTGATTGTCTATTATCGTTGTCATTATCACCCAATAAGCGTTCTGACTAATTACCGCCGCATAGCTATTGTATTCTTATTATGGAATTCACATTATTAAGATTTATTATATACAATATTGTAATCCCGTTATCGGGAAGATTTAAACTTTGTGCTCCAAAGTAAATATATTGTGAAGTATTTTTACTAGGCTAGGTCTCGTGATTTTTTCCACTCTTTCTGGGGTTTTCTCACATAAAGTTTTTGGAGTTTTTTATTCTCTTTTCAACTATCTGTATGTGATGGATTTCCATACAAGTTAAGGCGTGAAGTTTTATTCTACTGCTGCAAATTTTCTGATACTCAACAATGATAATAGCAAAAACATAAACTCCTCATATCACTCTCACCAAAGAACATAACAGATCACTACCCTATATAATGCATTCATCTAAACAATCCAATATAACAGCACATATCAGAATTATTGACTCCAATATTCTTATAACAAAGTGCCGTACCTACACGCATCTATATGTAGAGCAAATCCACTGTATTGTAAAGCCGTAATGATTTTACTGAAATAAACTACTCGTATTATTCTCTGCTTTCTATTATTTCCCTCACTCTCTCTTCAGCTTTCTACTCTTGTTAACAATCTATGCTTACTAATACGTGCTTTACTGGTTCTCATGTAATCAACTGACTTGCTGAATTAATTCGACCTTAAGGTGAAGAGATCGCCGTCAAAGATATTCTTCTTCTGTGAGCAGCCGGCGCCGAAGGGGAGACTTCCATAGTAAGAAGCGATGTAATTGCGAAGAGAATGGAGGAGACGCTGCCCGAGGTGGTGGCGAAGCTCGCCGATGTCGGCTTTGTCTTCAGTATGAGGACTGTAACTGACGCCGAAGAGGGGGCAGAGATGGTTCTCAACAAGACATGGAAGTGGATATTCAAGATTGATGACCAAATCGAAGCTAAGAAGAGGTTAGTAATTATCAACCATGCAAAAAATAATCGTTCAAAAATGTTTAATGTGAAAATATAGGACATTTTTACTAGAATTTTAATATTTATTATTATCCAAAATAATAGCCTTCATTTTGTGAAAAATATTCAAATTGTATATGTTGCAAAATAAAATGTTATGAATATAAATCCGATGAAATGTAAAATAGCATTAATTGAAAATTAGCAATTGTTATACACTGTATGAGATGTATGATTAAATTTCAAATTTTAGTCACAATCTTTTTAGAATATGTGACTAAAATTAGCACTTTTGTCACATTTTTTAATTAATGAATTGTAATTAATCCTAGCCTAAGTAAAGGGCAGGCCAATCACTTCAAGTATTGTATTGGAGTTTTTTAGTTGTAGAAAGTGCGAGAACAACTCTTGAGAACCTGATTAGTATGAAAAGAAAGAGCAACATTTTAACTTAGGCTACAACAATTTATAACTCACGCAAACAAAGAGGGTCAAGTCTCCATTTGAAGCCATGCATTGAACTAAATTTAGGTCTTTAACTTCATTTTTAAACCTCAATTAAGCTAAATAATTTAAAGTATTTGATCTGAGAATGTGACAAAGGCTAACCTTCATATGCAAGCGTGTGGGCTCAAAATTACCACCTCTTATAGATGAGAGTTTGATTTAAGTGTGTCGTGTAATTTTTAAACAGATGGAATAGTAGTTAAGACACGGATTTCACCCTCATTTTGTGAGGACTTTAGATCGGTTTTGAGGGTTTCCTATATACCTATAGTTAATTATCTCTGTCAATGCTGAGAGAGAACTTTCGATTAAGGCTAGTTGTTAGATCGCTGAATGCGTAACGTATAGTAGTAGCATGTGGAGTATTGTAATTTAGAGTTTAGATTTATGAAATTTATCATCTTTTAAGCTTAAAGCGGATGGTTGGGGGAATGATGACACACTCGATCTAGATCCCATGGTTTCGTCATCCCGCTATAGTCTACTTAGTCAAGAAGTAGTTAACACAACCCAGAAGAATTCCCGAACATGAGTTACATCATCCAAGAAATCTTTGTAGACCTAGGGCGATGTTTATCTAAAGAGACAAGCTTAAATCTACATTAGCTGACAGAAGGCTTTTTGCCCTATCAGGTGTACCCTATGATTCACATCTCAAGGTACAAAGCCATTGGGGAGCATACGAGCTACAGTCGTGATCGTAATATAATGGTGTCATTTGATGGCAATCATCCGATGAGAGGACTCTGGTCATAATTGTATCATATGTGGAGCCTACTGGCCAAGCCACACAATCAGAGGACACATACCACGTTCTTATTGACATAAGATTGATTGAGAGTGAATATATAAATACATTTGGTTTGACATTGACTCCTTTATGAGCTAGAGTTTTCTTAATTTATCACCTTTAATAAACAGTTGCGAAAGGTGGATTGACTAGAGTTTACTTTAAGCATTTTAAAGATTGAATTTCATTTAAGCATTTAACACTTAACAATTTATCTGATTTTATGTTTATATTGATACTTGTTTTTGATTAATTCAATTTGAGCTTGCAAGCAAATTTTGATGGTAAGTATCCCCTTCAGTTAAAATCTTTATTCAACACAACTATCATCGAGGTTTATGAGCTTGTTTGATCATTTAATTTATTATTTCAGATCCTGTCGACTATATTAGTTTAATATTAGAGGATCATATCTACTATAATATGGCATAATTAGCTTCTCATATATTTTAATAAATTGAAAATTTTATAATAATTGGATTTTTAGGTTTTGTTAACTCGGACCCAGTCCTAAGACCAAACCAAGAAGCAACCCGCACAACATCCTCAGATACTATGTTTAAGCATTCAGCACAGTGTCGGGGCCCATGCTGGTGTTTTAATAATTCAAATAATTTTATTTCTAAATCAAGAGATTAATTTTATATTTTTCATTTAATTCTAACTTAGCCTATGCAGCCTTTTCAGACTTTAAAATTTGCACTTTAAATCTCCATGTTCGAGCACATATAGGTGTTTAAGACTTAGATAATTTCATCTAATTAATGAAATCATTGACTTTAAAAATTATAATTGGAATAAAATTTCTTAATTTTTGAATTGAAAGAAGCTCCATAATTCATGGAGAATTTAATTTAGTATTGCCTTCTATCAGCTTGTACAAAGAGTTGCAGATCCGGTAGTGTAGAAATATTTTAAATTAATCTAATATCTTATCAGATCCCTTTGAATAATATTTAATTACTTTATTTTATTCAAAGCTGATTAGTCTTTAAATGTTCAATAAACTCTCGATTATGTCTATTGACAATTCTTAAACTCATCATCAACTATATTCAACTTCTCCTTGATCCAATTCAAGTATTTAATAAGACAAATAATATGCTTCAAATATGATTTCAAATATAAGATCCAAATGACCCTTTTAAAGGTCTCACTCATGATTATTCATGAGTTGCCTAATTGAACTTGTGCTTGTAAGAAAGCTACCAAATTTCTTGAACACTTTATTCTTAATTTGGAATTGAACATTTAAATTTATCACCTATCATTGATCATTTGATATTCAATTGAAATCTTTACTTCATTTGACATCAAATTTGATTATTCAAGTGTTCAATTAATATTGTTCATATTGATTACATGTTCATGACCTTAACACTTTGAGTATTCAAAGAGAAGCTTTATTCACATAAGAAGAGTTCAAATCTAACATGAATTTATTCTTAACTCTACATAAAGCTTCATATCTATTTAATAACTAGACTTCAAATTTATCATAAGTCTCTTGTGATTCTAGCATTAGCCTCCCCAAGTTTCAATTAAAGCTTATTTAATTTTGAGTAACTTAAGAGAAAGAGAGCTCACTTTACTAGGGAGTTTATATTTGTTATTTTGCTTCAATTTAAGCCATAGAGAATTGCAATTAAAGCTTGTGAGTTTAGTATTATCCATCAAACCCCGTCATTGCACTTAATTATTAAGTTTAAACAAGGATGGATTCCACATTGACTCTTTCCATCTCTATAAATGAAGCTAAGGGGTGGATCCTTACACTTCATATCATTTGCTTGGGTTTAGAGGATTTGAAAAAGAGAGAAGGATTCTGGCTCAAAGCTTGGGTGGATTTTCAACTTGCTTAAACTTTTTTTTTGTAAGCACTATTCTTTTCTTCTTTTTGAATTAATGTTTATTTTCTTATTTACTCTGCATCTTTTTTATTTAATTTGATTTTAAATGGTTTCCATTTAAATTTTCTTAAGTCGTGAATTTTAGTCCAAATTTTGGTAGCATTTCGGCATAGGGGTGTCACATCTAATAGTTTTGGCATACCAAGTACGCTCTATTGAGCATAATGAGCAATGTCTTGCAACACCACAACCGTCTTTTTGCACCCACTACACCCTATTGGGCATTAGCGAGGTCTTGAAACTTGCAAAAAAGATACAAGCATATATACAATTCCACATGTTTCTAGACATCCAAACTCATTTTGTCACATATTTGTAATGATCGGCAAGGAAATAGAAGAAAAAGTGAAAAAAGTGTCATAAAGAGGAATTCAATGGCTGGTTTGCTAGGATATGCTCATAAGAGATAGAAGAGTAGACTAGTTTAGGGATGAGATTGCTTGGGAGAAGAGAGGAGGAGCCTTGGCTTTGAAGATGGGAATGATCAACGCGATTTGGTTTGATGAGAACAAAATGGAAGGTAAATAAAAGGCCATGACTTCTACTTGAGGAGAGATCGAGAGAGTGCTATTAGGTACCGTGGATTTATGTAGGGGCGCTTTAGTAACAAGATTTGAGCTAGATTTAATCTACCAAATAGCAAAATGACCACTTTAAATCTTATTTTAAATCTCATTTCTCCTCCATTTTTTGTTTTAAATCCCATATTCACCTAATCCCTTAAGCAACTAGATTCACCAAGATTTACACAAATTAAAGAGAAGGGGCGTGAAGAAAGGATTTGCATTCGAGGCATTGAAGAAAAGAGGGAGAAGGAGAGAGGCTGAGGAGGAGATGCTTATGGATTGAGGGAAAACAAGAGAGCAAAGAAAGCTTAATGGGGCTTCATTCTGGATCGATAGAAATTAGAGAGAATGAGAGAATGCTTATGCCCGAAAGAGAGGGGGTTTAGCATGAAGAGGGAATTTGCTTGCGCTTAGAGAGATCAACTACCAAGCTTAGAGGAGAATCGAGAACCAACCGAGAGAGGGAGATCGTGAGCTTTTGAACTTTCCTTCCTCGTAGTTCCTGCTTGAGGGAAATGAGAGGCGGAGGGATCGTGTTTGAAGTTGTGAGGAGGAGCAAATACAAACCTTTGCAATTGGGGAAATATCTGAGTCCGACGTAGTTTTACCGCATGACTCCAATCGATTACGACGCTGCAAGTGTGTAATCCAAAAAAAATGACGCCGTAAGATGGAAACGGCTATTTTCATGGTTTAGCCCGACCGACCCGGACCCGATTTACCTCGCTTAAACCTCTGGGGAACAAAATATTCAAGGCTCGGTATTCTTTCGTAATACTCCTGACGTGGCTTTCGACCTAAGAGAATTTCCGAGCTCCGGCCGGCCCACCTCCGCCGCGATCACCGGCTTAGTTTCTAAATAATTTCAAATTGAGGTATTCGTTGGTTACACGAGGTATTTCCACATGCATTGCTGAACTTGAAAGATTTTAGGGTTTTCTCTGCCTTTGTCCATTACAATCCATCGTAGTGTTTCTAGGTTTCTTTATGGCGCAAGATATGGCTACCGATCTGCATTCTATACCTCTCAGACGCTCTGTAATCCGATATTAGAGATGATTTTGTGCTATTTTGTTGATTGTCTCGCCTGTACACTCTCCAAACCCAACAAGCATTCTCTCTATACTTTCTTGAGATTTTGCATTTTTTCTACCCATTTTTACCGTGGAGGCATACTATGGCTAGAACTCTCCGCTCAATAACTGGAAGTTGTGTTTTTCCTGCTTGGGTGTATTCTCGTGAAGAAAATGAATTGCATCTGTACCTCTGCACTCTATACCTCTGTACCTCTCACCTATGTACCTCGCATCCTTGCATTGCATTCCTGCACCTCTCAGATCTATACTCCCTGCCTGCACTGCACTCTGCACTTATACTCCCTGCATTCATTCCTCAGACACCTTGCACTGTATTCCCGCATTCCTCCTGCATTCTCCCTCTGCACCTCACTTTACACTTTGTCTATGCAAATTTAATAGACAATTTTATGCAAATTAAAGATTTATTTCTCCAATACTTTCTTATATCTAAAAACAAAGATATTTTATTTTTAAAAGTTAGTCTTGATGATAGTAAATGTTTAAACTAAATATTTATTAATTTTATGGTTTAGTTGCGAGCCTTCTATGCCAATTTGAGCTCCACAATAGACTTATTGAATATACATATTGAATATTGTGCTCATCACTGTGACAATGCCAGGGTTTATATCACGGATGCAGAAAGGCTGCAAATGGCCAATTTTTTCTTCTTTTTTGTTTATTTTTTGTATGTACATTTGGTTAAATGCTTTAGTGACAGTATTTTTGTTCTGTAAAGCTGTGTTTTCAAATACATGGTTATGGTATTTCTTATTAGAATTTAATTGAATATATGTTTTAACCATTTAATATATGTTCCATATGAGAAATGATAAATAGTATTTTTATAATCAAACTGAATCGAGGCAAAAAATAACCTTAAATGAAATGCATGATGCTTCCGCTTATCCCGAGCATAGAAATAAATTCATCGCTGAGAAAATATGTTTAAAAAAAAAACATACAATACAATTCTTTTCAGAGAAAATCTGAATTTTATCTAAATATTACATACATAGAATACAATTCTTTTCTAATATAGCATTTTTTTCATGTATAAAATAATGTATTTTATTTTAAAAAGATAATGATGATGATATTTAATGATGTAATATTAAAGATTTCAGTGTTACTTATATAAATATTAATATTTTTGAGTTGGATATGTAAATGAATGAGAATTGTTGGAGGATGATAGCAACTTCTCATTAAACTCTGCAAAAATCTGAAATAAAAGGAAGTGGTTTAAACAAGATCATAAATCATTGCGATTGATGAAATCTAAATCATTGTGATTGATTGAATCAAACAGCTGAGATTCATAAATTAACTTGGAACAATCTCAATTTTTTCTCTCCTTTTTTTTTGGAGATCATGACTTATTTCATAATAAAATGTAAATTTGGACACATCCTTCAAGAAAAATGACATATTGGTTTGTTATTTAACTTTAAGAATCTAATGCCAATTTAAGAGAACAAAGCAACCATAAAAATCATTCTAAGAAAAAGGAGGCATGAACAACTAGACCTACAAAACAATCAAATATTAAACCTCATCTCGCTATAGAGTTAAACAATTCTTCACCAAATAACAGAGACTTAAAACAACAAAAAATTTGAGAAGACATTAAGGAAAAAATTGTACGCTTTACACTTACAAAATGGTAGGATTAAAAGTGAAAAGAAGAATTTACTAAAGTTATGAAATGAACAGCAAAAAAAATACAAGGATTATGACTAAAATGAGCAAAATGAAATTAAAAAAATGCCTTCTTGGATAATATCATGCATCAAAATGCCGTCTCGTAATAATATCCATCATGAGCTTAGTGTACCCTTCAAAGATGTTGGTGTTGACGAAGGTCGAATTGTACAACATCGTAGTAATGGTACAACATCTTAGTAATGGATGAATGTTTATGTCAATGTGCAATATTCTAGGCTTACACATGGGCATAACAGAGAGAGTGGAGTCAAACCGTGACGATCCCGCTCTACAAAGACTCTGGACTTCACTTTTGTTTCTAAGACAAGAAAATATAATGAATTAAATATTTACAGAACCTATAAGTAATAGCAACATCGAGGCAAGTAGGATAAGTACTTGTGGATTTTTTGGATTTCTCCCAATAAGCCTTGAGCCTTGCGTTGAAACACCCTTTGGACGTCTCTTGATTGGATCTTTCAAATTATCCTTATCCTTAGCTGATGATGTGGTCGCCTTCTTCCTCTTAACTGACCGTCAAACGGTGGAGAATTCTCACTTATTACGAGTCCACTTCATCGATAGTCGCTAAGAGATGCAAGCATGTAATCCTCAAGAATCTTATTACCCCGCTGGGAGCTAATTTGATATGCATATCGACTTATATGGTTCTCAAAAATAATGCCGCCCATCTCGCTTCCACATTTACTAACCTTCTATATGAATCATCGATGTAGATGTCCCTCTTTGCTCGGTAGACCACGATGAGGAGGTACTTATCCGAATGCGCAGACATCATTCGCTAAGAACTCTAATGCAAGGTGCACAAAGTATGCCCATCATTTCAAATTTCGCAACTACAAGAAATATCCATAGTAGACACATCAAAGTGGACAATCCGTGTTTTGGATGCATTCTTCTTCTCTAAGTTCCTCACCAAGTACTCCATGGGCCTATATCATCAGAGAATAATCCCCAACTCCATGCAAAAATTCTTCTTGAACATAGAGTAAAGCTTCCTCAGATAAACAAAGGCCTTGCTTAAGAATTGGACTACTCCTAACAACAGGAACAATTGCTGACTGGATACACTTGAAGTCTTCATCATGTTCAGCCATGTTTCCATCACCTTCTCCAATCCCAAGAAACAATCTGTCAGCAAACTTGTTGGCTTCGAAATACCATGACACACGCTATTTGTGGCCTCACTACGCTGAGTGGACAACATGCCAATACAAAATTTATCTTTGTTGAATGCGGTGGACCATTTCTGCCTAATTTTGTAAAGTTCAGATAGCCAAGCATGATCATACAGATTGCCCTCCTCTAGCATGGCACAAGCATCCTCAAACTCATCCTCTGTGGTCACATTTGCTCATGCATGCATAAAATAGCCCTTGAACTCTCTACTACTAAGCAATGGACCTTGAGGGGCTTTCTTTGAGATATGCCATTGGCACAACCTATGATGCGATGCGGTAGTACATTCTCGATAGCCATAGCGATCTTGATCAGTAAATATCGTTATAGGATGTCTTCCACCCATCAACTGAAGAAATATCTGGAATAACCATGTGAATGACTCGATGGTCTCTTCCGACAAAAAGGCTACTCCGAATAAGACGTTTTGCCAATGATGATTCACTCCAACGAGTGGGGCACATACAAGATTATATTTATTGAGCCGAGAAAGTATCAAAAATTATCACATCCCCAAAATAATCAAATTCAACCCATTGCTCCAAAAAAACTCACCAATCGACGATCAACCTCAACATCCCATGCAAATATCTCGTCCGCTTGTCTTTTCCTTGAATGTAAATTCACCACTTTTAAATCCGTGACCTTCGCTTCTTCGGATGAAATTGAAAGCATCTCTTTTGGTGAATCCAATATTCTCTACCCCACCAACTTCCTCGCCAGAATGCCGTAATTAATGCGCCTCTCATCATCTTCAAAGCGATGCCTTCTCATCAAGAAGATCTATGCGATCCGAGAAGATGCGATCACCTTCTTTGCCGGTGAATGATTATGGCTCTCTATATTTTTTAATCGACCAATTCCTCCAAATCCACAGTAATCGAATCATCACCGGACAACCACTCCTCAGACGTTTTTCTTGAATTTTGTTATATGGTTTAGATTGATGTGTTTTTTCCGACTGCAGAGAAAAAATCTCTCGATTTCAATTTCTTAGAGTTTGGCCAATAACTTGTATGGTCTTTTCTAACACTGAAGCCAGTTTGATGTGCATAATCACAGTACAATGCATAAACTTCAATTTTATTATGCACAACCGTGCCTAGCAGATACCCCAAATTTGGGTCATTAGATAAAACAACTTCATCATCGCATTGCTCATTCACCACATTCATCCGGAAAACATAGAGTCCAAAGCTCACGAGATAATAGAGAGATGAAACAGAGAGTACAGAGAGCATAGGTACAGTTAGTCCAGAGAGTATAGACACAAAAAAATACCCAAAAAATCGTTCGAACAGCCACCAAGTTGCAACCGGACAGTACAGAGGTACAGAGGTATAGAGGTATGAAGGTACAGAGGTACAGGAAGTGAGGTATAGCATGCATAAGGTAAGGTATAGAAGGCATAGCCTGGCCTGACAGAGGTATAGAGCAGATCTGAGGGCACAGAGGTCGAGGCATGAGGTATAGCATGAAGGTATAGAGGTATAGAAGGCATAGAATATAGAGGTCTGACAGTGTGAGGCACAGAGTCTGAGGTAGAGAGGAAAGAGGCACAGAGGCAAGAGGTACTGAGGCAGAGGTGCTGAGAGAGGTGAATCTCCTAAAATCACGAACCCACATCATTGCTTGATTGGGATTTAGTTACCATGATCCGAACAACCAGAAAGTGAAACAAAACTGGAAAAAAATCATCTACAGTCGAAAGACACTACAGAGAGTACATATGTAAAAAAGCACTAAAAAATTAATCAAACAACCACAAATTTCCTCCTGAAGGATTACATTGAATATGTTTTCTTCGAACTTTACAAAAAAATCATGAAAAATAAATATGAATACTGAAGGATTACAACTCCTTAAAAGATTACGATCCATTTTATTTACGACATCATCGCCTATTTCCTCAACGCCTCCATTTCGGATTCTTCTCCTTCTTCATAGCTCTTTCAATGTTTCAAAAAATAAAAAAATACCACCCCAAATGAAGATATTTTTAATTTTTCCGTGCATATACTCATTCCCCAGCTGGGTCGTCGGCGCTAAACCGGAAAATAGCCGCTGCTTCATTACGGCTTTTGCGCACGTAATCAGCGATTGGAGTTCGTGACGTAAAGCTACGCGGACTCGGATGTAATATTTCCCGCAGCTGAGGGATCATTTTGGATCGAGTGGCAGATGAGGATCATTTTGGATCGGAGTGGGGGCGGATGAGAGAGTTGAGCAAGGAAATAAAATAAAACTTCCTTTTTTATTTTGCTGATTTAAATTTTATTTGATTAATTCACAAATGAACTTTATTTAAAAAAAGTGTGTATCTCTATTGAACTCGATTTTGCATAATATGAATATCATTTCTAAGCAAATTCAACATTCTAGATTCAGTGGCACAACCCGTTTAGCAATCGCAGGCCATTTGGTTCAAGTCGGCGTCGAATTGGATCCATTTTGGTTCAAAATGTGCATTATCGCTTCTGACCGCTCGATGTTCATGTAGATTTTATTTGAATCGATCGCAGATAGGCTTATTTAATAAATTTTGGTGTTTTGAAGGTAACAGCGTAATCAATTTTACAAATGAAGGTCATCTGATATGCACATCGGTACATTGACTGCTTGATCTCTTGATTGATCTACCATTTGATTATGCGATATTTATATTCTGAACAATTTCGATGTTCTGAATGTGATGACAAAGTCGGTTCATCATTCGAACATCATTTCGATTGATTTCAATGAAGTCTAGTGCATTTCATTTCGATTTGCACTCAAGTATTCAAGTTGATCAATTCATCTTATATCGATTATATATAGCATATGTGGGAGGTCAACAAATGCCCCCCTCCCCCACCCCAAATTAAAGTGATTCGCATATAGAGTGAGTCAAATTTGTTGACAACTAATTGACCTCATTGATTTTTTTTAAGGTGATTCTTCCCTCTCTTTTTTCTCGATATTTTAACTCTTCCCCCTCCCCCACCCCTTTTTACTGCTTATTAGTGTAGCTCATTATCTTCATTCTGCTTATGTTTTGTCATGCTGTCACCTGCATCGTTATATACATTTTCTCTGATAATTTAATAGGAGAATGTTCAGCTGGAAGAGATCTGATAACTTGTCTCCTAGTGAGCCTAGCGAGGAGGCTATTTGGTTGGAGATTGATAGACATGATCCTCATGGAGATGCTGATATTAGGGATAGGATTGAGCAACACACTAATATGTTAAGAGGATGTGATTTTTATAGGGGCTTCTTTGCATGCTCCTCCAAGCTTCTTAACTGTACTTCAGACTCTTTTGCTTATAAGGATCCCACAGATTGGGTGGCTACCATTAAGCTGAAATACAGGGACAACAATCCTATGGATAACACAGTAGCTCAGGTCAACTCCAGATATTATGATATTTTACAGCCTGCTTCTGACAACATTGAGCAGACAAGACAGTCTAGACTTCTGAGCTACCGTCAATTACAATTGCGCTCGTTAGACTTTCTTTGAGATTCATCCATTGGCAGGATCCCAAGTCTTCCACATGGATATGTCACATGGGCTAGGTATGCCTTGCAGGCTCACATAGATACTTTACGGACAGCTGGCATTTATGAGGTATCATATGTGTCTTTATTTGATTTTGGATGTATGCCTTTTTCTTGGGCTCATGGAGTAGCGGAGTTCTGGGATGCTAGTAGTAACACTAGATGGATTGGCCTGGAGGAGTTGACAATTGCACTTTGGGACTTATAGGCTGTGTCAGGCCTTCCAGTGTTTTGCTATCGTTATGAGTGCGTTACCGATGAGGAGTTAGTCTGCAGACAGCCTTCAGATGATAGTGATCGACGAGGTAGGTTAGCCATGCCATATGTCTATATTGATCTTTTGGGCCACTATCACCAAACTTTCAAGGCATTAGGATGTTCAAGATGATCACAGGCTACATTTCCTGTGAGTGCATGGATTGAAAGCTCTTACATGAATATGCTCTATCTGAGAAGACTGTAGTACTACATGATCCATTTCGATTAGGTGTGTCTGATGGTAGTTGTTTATCTGAGGCAACTGTGGAGCCTATTCTACCAACAAGGGGGATTTCTTTAGCTATACAGGGATTGAGCGAGGATTTGTTCTTAGCGGGATTTGTAGTGACTTGGCTCTGCATTTTTGTACTCCCTATTACAGAGGGATCAATTCACCTAGGTGTTTTATTAGTAGCCAGCAAGATCTCTCAAGGTTAGTGAGTTTCTCTATCCCCAATAGTGTTAGCCAAGATTTACAGGATATTGGGGGTGATTTTTGGGGCAGATTCTCTAGAGTTGCGAGATGTGATTCTACCTTGGCAGTACTTGTACGCTTGGGTTCACCTCCACATACATGGTTCCTTTGCTTGTTTCGAATATCCAACATTCTTTCTAGAGCGAAGATATCCTACAATCTTGTAGTTATACCGAGCATTATCTACTTTGGAGATAGAGCGAATTCGCATATTTTTCTTTGATCTTCATTTGGTCAGGGATCATTTTTTGTTAGTTCACTAGCCAGTCATATTTGGTCTATCATCTGACTTTATAGAGGTTGATCTCATTGACAGTCTTGATGACAATAACAGATATTCATCACTTCATGACCGGCGAACATTGAGAGTAGCTGAATACTTTTCCAGTATACATCCAGGATGGTTATGTTATCAATTTGGTCAGTTAGTTGTTATAGAGGGCTATTAGCCCAACCGGGTTGCACGATAGTTTGATTTTTTCCAGTCGACTGTCCACAATGGTAGGCCATTCATCTCTGGTGTAGTAGATATTGGGAAGATCAGGATGATTCCCCTTGAGATACGTTTCTTTACTGCTTCTATTGTTTAGCTACATTTACTGAGGCTTGGTACCGACTCTCATTTTCTGATAGCTCCTCCACATAGTCACACAGGGGTTAGTTATACCCACATCACTTGAGTCTTGTTATCCTTCGATCCTTTCTTAGAGTGTGGTGCTATTAATATGAATGGTGGGTGAGATCTTTCAGAGTTCCTCAAGGTTAGAAGCCTCATCACCCACCAACAGAGATAGGTGTTAAAGGTATAATCACTATCTTTCTCTTTCAATACTTATGTTATCTCTCTTTGTTATATCATTAAAATATATTCAATGTATCTGATATTTTAATTTGATTTGTAATAGATGCATTTGATGCAGGTCGAACGACCTCCCTCATAGCATAGTATGAGCTAGAGATTTTGCTCCTAAGTACACTGAGATTTCTTCACTAGCTCATTTAGATGTATCGAGCTAGCTTGATTGTTCCATGAGTCCACTTCTACAGTGACTTTTGACTCCTGACGAGGTGCACAGATGTCAACTAGTGCTAGATATGCTACTGAGGACATTGGAGTTGAGTCGTCGAGTATGCCTGCCTTTGATACTATCATCTTAGATTTTGCTACTCCTTTTGTGGAGCCACTTTTCCCTACTGAGCCTTACTCTATCCATTATCTTGGGGAGACTTCTGAGGTGAGAGACTTTGTACCTAGTGGAGCTTCTGTTGAGCCAGTACATAGCCCTAGAGCTTATCAGATAGTGAGGGTCTTCGAGGACTATGTCGCTTACATACACCAGTTCAGTCAGATTCACCATGTTCAAGTACTTTACTTCCTCTCTTTGTTCTTTAGTTGCACTTCTTTATATTTATTGCTCTACTTTATGTTGAGTATTTTCATTTATTTCTTGTAGTGCTTGAGGTGGGTTACGAGTCTGAGATTTACCATCGATATCCATCTACACTAGATCCACGTGATAGAGGCATGCAGAATTATAACTTGATGTTTTTAAGGGATATGATTTCTAGGCTTACTCCGGCCTCACTAGAGTCACTAAACTGCTTTGCATCATATGTGAACATCATTCTGGATCTTCTAGCTTGCACTAGTTTAGAGAGGCAAGCTATCATTATTTGTAGAGATGCAAAGTTTCCACCAAATGAGATTGCTTAGCAGCTCCAACACTTTACGCACAACTTAGAGTCGATTAGTAGAGAAGCCACCACACATGATGAGTTTGAGAAGAGTGTCGAGGCTCTACACATGATCGCCGAGATAGAAAGATGCCACTTCTAAGTTAGACAAATACATCCAAGATCGGAGATTGTGAGGATCTCGTGAGAATACATGCTACCATATCGTGGAGCGATGGGATTTGAGAATGATATATGCTACCATACTGCCATGATCTGAGCGGATGGGGAGAGCTTGCGAGAGTTTAGAGTTAGACAACTGAGCATAGCCAGATGCCCAGCCATGTATTATATGGAGATCAGAGCACTGAGGCATTGAATCTTCATCTTTGTATATCTTCAGATCATAGATTTTTGGATAACCATCTTCATAGCCTTGCCATAGTATGCTAATGAGAATTTTTTATTTTATGACTTATATGTTGTTTAGGAGGCAAATCTTCATGTGATTATTTTACCTCTCTTTTTTCTTATGTTGTCAGTGAGGCATTGAATCTTCTTTGTATATCTTCGATATTTCTCATCTAGTTGTATTTTTTTAAGTTTTTTAATCCTTTCTATTTGAGTTATTGTTAAGATGCTTTTTAAGAGAATCATTTTATGCAACTTATTTAAGATACATATTTTATTCATGTAAGAAAGTATCTTTAATATTAAGTAATCATGTGATTAGTAAGTGTCTATGTTGGCTTATCTTATGGTTTGCTTGTTGAGTAAGCGAAATGTCATACACATTTGTGTTTATTTCTCGAGGTCATATAATATTGATTTCTGCTATGAATGAAGTTGTGCTTTAACTTAAGAAGTTTACAAATTTAAAATCCTCTCATTTGACTTAAAATTATTACAAGTATAAAGATGAATTTTAAATATAGTATATATATATATATATATTTAAATATATATATTATATATATATATATCAAAGTATCTTATATTCGATATTAGAGTAATCAATTGGGATACACATCGATGAACCATATAAATAAAAAATAAATAAATGATATTTTAATCTTAATTGATGAAAGAAAACATTTGAAATTTTAAAGATGAAGCAAATACATCAATATTTGAGTTGATATATTTTCTCTTAAGAGAGCTTAACATATAATATTGATTTCAAAAAGCTAAAAATGCCCCCTATGTAATAGACATATTGATGACATAACTCCTTCAGTTTAGCAACTTTCTACTTTCGTGGGCTTATAGAAGGATGTCTGTCGATGACCTAGCCCTTAGAGATTGTGTTGGGTCAATGGTGAAGAGTCATCGATCCTATGCTTTGTGCATAATAGACATATTGATGACATAACTCCTTCAATTTAGCCTTCGACTTTCTATGAACATTGTGATGACTTTTTTGGTCCTTTTCTGTCTACTTGGTTGGACTTACTAAAGAAGAGTTTTCTTCGGCCTTTATTTTCTACTTAAATAGACTTGTTGAAGGAGTTTACATTTCTCATTTGATATTAATACCAATCTCGACTTAGTGCCTTCTCGAGTGAGGATCTTTTTTTTGGATTTTAAAAAAAGACCTTATGACCATTAGGGATGATCTCCTAGTCTAGGTTACTTAAACTCACCAAGTTAGAGGGATTTGGAGATTTGGATGTTCTCATCTTTGAACTAACATAGTAGGAGGATCCCTTACTGCGGCCTTTATAGTGTATTGAGTAAACAAACCTGTCAGCAACTCAGTTATATTTGGGCATGTTGAGACTGACCTTACACACCCACTCAAGCTCTAAATTTGATGTATGGATGGAATATGTGTTTCCAACTTGATTAGTTGATATTTACAGACTTGAAAATTTCACTTTTTGGTCGGTAAGATTTTGAGACTTGTGAACTTCAATACATTTGAATATGTATATGGACGAAAGTGATGTCAACCCAAATACAGAGAGGCCTCCTAATGAGAGGAAGCCTAACATTTTGACATGTAATGATAGTGAGGAATAATTGATATTCTTAACACCAAGACCATTTCTTCTTCTTTAAAAGTTTAAGGATGCACTGTATGATTGAATGCTTTGGACATCCTCACTCGATAGACTTCTAAACTTTGCTGAGCTTTGAACTGAACTTTGTCAAGCACGTCAAGCTCTTCCATCCGTAGATGGGCATTCTCATCTTAAGTATGGTTGCGTTGAATGGCTACTCGGAGTGAAGGTAGTTCAACTTCAAGTGGCAAGACTACTTTAGCTCCAAACACTAGCGCATAAAAAGTGGATTTTGTAGGAGTACAGTCCAGATATCACGTTGTTGTCTTTTTCTAAGGCAGTTTCACGTCGAGACTTTGGCCTCCATATTTGCTTACCTTTTTTGTCTGCTTTTGAAGGTGGATTCTTAGACCCATGGTCATGCCTCGATGCTCACAGTGCGGGACTTAAATTGGTTGACGTATTGTTAGGATTATAAGAGGAGGTCTCTTTGGAGGAGCAACTCTAGCCTCCCTAGTTAGGACCTTGATATATATTTTTTTCTTTAGTCTTTTTTTCCTAACAACTTTGAGGACCCGATGCACTTTTGCATATATAGTTTTGAGTTTCCTCATTGGAGAAGTTGGAACTGATATCCAAAGATAATTTGATTTGACCAGTAGAGTTGTTTCACTTTACCCATCTCTAGCTGTCAAACCTATTATGGGTTGGAACACTCACTTCTGGTTCCATAATTGGTTGTACAAATTTCTACTTGAACAATGGATGTTGAGCACATAGTTTAGCATTTCTCTTTCTATGATGTCTATGGGTTAGCATGCCTCCAGATGAAGAATTTTTTGTATTGCTACTTATTTCTCGCAACTTTAGCCTCCATATTTGTTTTCTTTTTTGCCAGGACCATTCGGTGGTGGATTCTTAGACATGCAGTCTAGGTGTCACGCCCCGATGCTCACCGTGCAAGGCTTGTTTAGAATGATCTTGAGTTCTTACCCACAAAGAGTAGCCTTTATGGTGAAGCTTTCTCATTTTCTCTGATAATCAAACATTGATACTCTTTCTTCATAAGACCCTTCTCCTTAACAACTTTCAACACCATGTGCACTCTAAAGGATAGAGTCTCAGGATGCCTCCTTTATGTGATTATAGCTTGGTGTCATTGCTCCCATAATAATTATTTGATATCACCAGTAAAGCTATTCCTTTTCACCCACTTGAGATTTTCAAACTTATTGTGAATGGGAACACTCGCTTCTGGTATCAAGTCTAGTCGAATGGTTAGTGATTCAGGCAACAACTGTTGAGCTCACAGTTCAACATTTTTCTCCTTTGCCTTCTACTCAATTTTCCTCCAAAAGAGGAGGCTTCAACGTTATGCCTTCTTAGTGCGAAAGGTTCAATTGACAAAGTGGTCGCATTCACAGGCATGATTGAAACTTTCTACTAGAGATGGTTCTTTTCATGACTAATGCTTCAGAATGATCCAATTCGTCGAATATAGAGGCTTTCTCTTAAGGAACCTCAACAACAGCAGCGACCATTCCAATCATTCTCCTCCCATGCACAGGTTGGTGTGTACAATATGCATGGGTTTCAAGTAGAAGATTATTTACAGTAATGATAGCTAGAAAGTTTACACTACCAAATTGGATGACAGCCTTCAACATCTTGATTGATTATAGCATTGTGGTGTTTTATTTTTATTCCTCAAACCTTTTGGGGATTTGAAAAATAAAAATTGGTGGTTGTGTATGTTGGGACACCATGTAGATCTGCATGTGTACTTATTAAGGTGATCAGGTACGACATTGAGGAATGATGTATTATCTCAAGACATAGAAGTTATCATCCTACAATAGCCCTAATCACCTAATAAGGACTCCTAAGGATAATGGGTCTCGAATGTACCAGAGATTCTTCCCCTACTTTACATAGAAAAGTAAAGCAACATTTATTTTAAATAGGGTTCATTAAGTTCCCTGACGAGCCAAGCCCCATAGTTAATTACATCCAAGGAATGAGATTCCTTATGAATACTCTCGATTAAGGTAAATAATCGCTGTCTCCAAAGATTTCAAAGATAGGACTATCAATGAATTGGTTGTTTTTATGGAAAATCAATTGGGATTTGAGCAAAAAGGAAAGAGTTATTTTTGGAACCAAAAGGAGATAAGTAGGGGATGCTCATGATACTAGAAATCCTAGTAAACATCTCAAACTATCCTATGGTAAGGCTTCACAATTTTAAAATTGAGGTGAATTATATGTTTGAGTTGAATTTTTATTAGAAATTTAGGGCTTATAATTCCATAACACAAGATTATGGAAATGCCTAAGAGGTTAGAATTTATGCTTGTAGCCTACAAAGGGAAACAACAACCTTGGATCCTGAATCTAGGGAGCCTTGGTGATGGCCAAGGCACAACCTATCTAAGACGAACATGGGCATATGGTTTACCTCCATAAGAGAGGATAAACCACCCGACTATTGGACTTACAACCACCTAGAGGTGGCCGCCAACTAACTCCTCCTATGATTTTAAATACATGTAGGCAAGTCTTATGCTTTACAAGATGGCTAAGCTGTTGATTATTTAGAAAGGAGACTAATTCTTTAAACACACTCCTTAAGAGACTAAATCATGAAGGGTATGAGTAATAACTTAATCTAATGTAAATTTTATTAGGTTTTATTTTGATTTTTGGACATTTTCATTTGAAGGCTATGAGATTTATATGCCTAATGCATGAGAAATTAGTTATGGGCCAAAATTAGAAAGAAGGAGGTGTGTTTCCACCATGGCTCTCAAAGGTTAAGCCATTTTCTCTAGCAAAGGTAGAAACCCTCCATTAGCAAGAGTGAAGCAATATATTTTTATACGTGATGTGAGACATATAACATCCAACTAAGAGGTTGTTAAATCTTTTATTATCTTGATTTATATCCTAGGCTTTAGGTGAGGTTATGAGTTGTTTAATTTTAATTTTGAGTTGATTAATTGGATATAATTTTCTTTCCTAAGAGCCTAATCACATCCAAGCCATTCATCAAACAATAAAGAAACTAGGGAAAATCATGTCATCTTAATTACGCAAGCTAAACAAACATCGAACAATTTTATAAAGATAGCGCAAAAGAATAAGAGACTGAGGTGGTCAGGCTCCACTGCACAAACCCAAAAAGAAATGTGTAGCGAAGCTCTACCCTTATACAACCCAGATTACAAATGATTGATTACAACTTAGAAGGAATTTATGTTATGGGGGTCTTCATTCTTCATTTCTTCATTTCTTCATTTCTTCTTTCTTCTTTTCTTTCCTTCTTTGTTTCTTTCCATCTTTTGGTTGGTTGTGATATGGATGCTCCAAGGCTTCACATGGTGCATAAGACTTGGTCTTATGACCAATGTTCATCCTAATCCCCCATAACATTTATTACAAATCTTAATTGCAAAATGACATGAAAAAAGGGAAAGATAAATCTAACTAAACCAGCAAAATAGAGATTAGCTAAACATACCACACAACCCAAGAATGTATATGAATAATTTGGACTTTGCACCCCAAACATGGGCAACCAAGTCCACATGTCCTAATTTAGATCATGCTTAGGGGTATAAACAACCAGTACAGCCAAAGCATTTATATTTTTATTACAGCGCCCCTTAAGCACAATCCCCTATAGAAGACATGATTAGGCTAAGATCGCTCTACCATCTAGTCTACACACATGCACCCTAATATCCAGCCTAAAACATTGCACCAAAAAACAAAATCAAGCATCAAACCATGCATCCCCTAACATAGAGCTAGAAATGGTGACTTAGCCTGATGTGTGTTCCATTTAAGGCTTGTGTGATATGTCTTAGCTAGGATTTAAGGTTGAAATTTTCTAAGTGTGAAGATTCAACTTAGAGGGTGGTTTTAGTTTAAGTGGTTTAGTTGATTTGTCAATTTTTATTTGGTGATTTGATTTGGTTTAAATGAACCTACATTTAGTTACTAAATGTTATAAAGAGAAGAAAAGAGAAGAGAATTTCTCTTCCATCCCTTCCTTAAGTAATTTCTAAGATAGATTCATTAACGATTCCTTTTTTTAGTGAATGTTTTGTTATGTGTTTTAATTAACCCTAAGTTTAGATTTACTATAAATAATCCTATTCAATAAGAAAGGCATCTTAGGATTAATTAAGGCGAATTACTATCACATAACACACAATCATTTATTTCTTTCCACCATGTATACCATGCATATGAATAATCCTAAGCATAGCTATACATGCAATGTAAAACTTTAGCACATTGTGAAGATGAATGCTAAGAGATATTATTTAAAAAAATTTGGATAATTCATGAATGCATGTTTTTATTAAGTATAAAATAGGGGTTCTTTTATCCATTAACAAAATGCACATTCAAATGTATAAAAGACATAAGTGGGTATGACGCCATTATTTTCTACACTAGGGGTGTAAGGTACAAGACCTACTTGGGGCTACTTAAAGCCTCGCAACCCCGGAATGTCTAGACTAATATACCACTTTTCTTAAATACATGTGCATGTACAAAAGAAATAAATGGATGAAGAATCATGCAAAAGATTTTTATTTTGTTTGATTCGATTATGCAATTTTATATATGTGAATGTGAAGATCCTTCTTAAGTCATAACATAGAAGTGCACAGGAATAGATTTAGGCAAGTGTTATGTTATTTTAAAATAAACTATACACTTTACAAATCCTATTCAAATCCATGTTAAGAGAAGAGAAGAAAATCACATAAAACACATCTTATATTATAATCACATGCAAGCTTGTAAATATTTATAAGTAGCATCACTTCATTTGTAATATTTGATTTGTAGGTTTTGAAAATACTTTTTGGTTTAATAGTACTAATAACCACTCATATTCTTAACTTTAGCCAAAACATGCAATTTGACATAAAGGAAATATTTTATTTGATTGATATTTCCAAAGAGATGAATGCATGTTCTCATATGGCAAACAATATTTAGCATGCTTGGAAAGAAATAAAGTGATGTAAGCATATGACTTCATTCACCCTAATTAATTCCTAGGGACAATCCTATGAGATAAGATTATTCAAAGTGAATCAAAGTTTCTTAAAGAGATTTTTGTTTTAGTTTTGAATTTGATTTGAGTTAGAAAATGGGAAAAGAGTTTACTAGTAAGACTCATTTTCCCCATGTGTGAGTTAATTTAGTTTAATTTTAGAACAATTAGATTGATTTTATATTTTGTTTAGGTTAAGGTGTAAATTACATCCATTAATTACCCCTTACCTACACCACTTTAACATAATTAACCTAACAATTATGAGCCAACATATGATATGCAACCATATGAAAATTAAATCAACAATGCACAAAAAAGAAAGGGGCCTAATGCAATTGACTCAAAATTATTGATTAATTAAGCTAAAGAGTTTAATTAAGTACTTTCATAACCTTCTCACACATGTGAGTTGGATATAATTTTCTTAAACTTACCTTAGGATTTTGAACACCTAAGGATCTGCCCAAAGTTAAGATGATTAAATTCTGGAGTGATTTAGCCTTGAGTTTAGTTAATTAATCCATTTAATGAAGTGATTAAATCATTAATCAATTTGCAAATTAATTAAGTCTTCATCCAATGAAATAGACTTAGGGGAAAATATTTGGAAAAGGAATCCTAATCTCATTCCCTAAGTCCATTCACTATTTTAAGGTGATTAACAAGCTTAATTAATGATTTTATCACCATTTAATGGATTAATTAATCATTTAATTAATTAAGGAAGTGATTAGAGATGAAATAAGCAATTACCCTAATTAATCCAATAATAAATTCCAAGAAATCTTAAGAGGCAGAGATCATCCAACTAATTAACCCTAAGAAGTTTAAAATTAATTACTGAAGTAATTAAGGAGTAATTAGCCTAATTACATTTCAAATAAAACCTAAAGTGAGTGAAGGTTACTGTTCAAAATCAATTAAACTTAATTTTATATCATTCCCCTTTGAATTATCTTTAAAATGAACTTGAGTTTGTATTTTTTTGGATCTTTCTACATTTAGTTATGAATTTATAAAGTTTTAGTGATAAATAGATAATTAAATAACCTAATTATTTAACTAATCCCGTCGGCACCACGTGGACCTCTAACATGGTGCACTTTCCACGTGGCGTGATGAGATTAGTAATTTAAGTTGTCACATTGCACGTCGTATCAACTGGCGGTGCAACGCTCTTTCCCCTGGGTCGTCCGATCAAGGCTTGGACGACTAGGGTTAATTTCATGGTTTTAATGGGTTTAATTAGTGAATCTATGCATTTTGATGAGGGTCATCCATCTAAAATATGTGGGATGGATGACCCATGATTCATCCTTGCCTAAGCTGCAGGAGATGGAGGCCGTCCATCCTCCATGGATTGATCTGAGCTCACTTGAGCTTGTATTAGGCTAAGATTCACCCCACACCATCAAAAGGTGTATAGAAGAACATCCAACAGTTGAATTTTAGTGGGATTACAATTCCCTTCATAAAGAACCAAGCATTTTTCAAATGAGGATCGATTTTGAACAATACCTCATTGGAGGCTTTCACCGACGCTTCCAACGGAGTAAGCAGCTTCGTCTAGTGGAGATGAAGCTCTGTTAAAAGTTTCAAGCTTTGATTTGAAGTGGATGTGTGGATCGACCAAGATCCCCTTTAATGGCTTACGACATTGATCGAAGTGAGGCTTCCTGTGGCTTGGTGACTTAGGAAAGGCTTTGGGTGAGCTCAACTTACCTCCTTGATAGTGCTTGCAAAGTGAATTGAGGTTTGATGGAGACTTGAGTAAGTTGAAATTCCTCTAATTTCCCTTATTTCAGCTATGAAGAAAATCGAGAGAGGGAAATTCAAAGGATCCTAGGAGTGCTTGGAGAAGCTTGCTCTTACTTCTTAGGGCTCAATCAAATTCAGTCCCTGTGCTTTGAGTTGGAATGAGGGGGAGTATATCTCCCCCTACTTGGATCGGATGACCGAGGCTTTCCTTGCCATTTTTATCAAATTGAGGAGATTGATTGGGTTTTTTAGGCTGTTAGGGAGTCCATGTGGTTCGGTTTTGGCAAAGAAGTGGAAGGGAGGAAGTGCACATGTGTTAGGTGAGTGTAGAAGGTGATCCAAGTGGAGAATTTTCATTAGAGGGGTCAGTTTTGCTTTGGATTGGGGTTTTGGCTGACCCAAACCCATTGGGTCATGTGCACCACCCTCCTTGGTGTCCAAATGGACCACTAGGAGGATGCCAAGTGGCCATGAGAAGGAATTGACCAAATTTCAAGTGGATTTGGCCATAGGTTACCCTTTGACCCAAGGGTGAAATGGTCATTTGGCTTTTACTTTGATTTAGGTAGATTTGAAATGATTGAAAAGTTGATTGGGCTAAATTTCAAGTGATTTGGAGTTCATTTGGTTTGGATTGGTTCAATTTGACCTATTTAGGTCAAAATGGGTCAACTTGGGTTAGGTTGACCAATTGGTCAAATTGGATCACACCATGGGTTAGGCCAAGTTCAAATGATCATTTGGAGCCTATGTGTGTCCTTAGTTTGGTTCAATTTGGTTTATATTTAGTTTTGGTTCATTTGAGTTCATTTAGGTCAAATGGGTCAAGTTGACCAATTTGACCTATTTGACCCAATTGAGTTAGGTCATGGGTTGGTTTAGGCTTGGTTGATCATTTGAAATATATTGCAAGATTTAGTTTCAATCAATTTTAGTTTGATTTGAAGTTGAGTTGGGTTCATGGTCAATTGGGCTACGTTGGGTCTAGTTGGCCAATTGAGGCTTTGGTCAAGTTTAGCAATCACTTCAGAATGAATTTGACCAATTGGTTGCAATCAATTTGGCTTAGATCAATATTTGACCCATTTTGACTTTTTAGGTCAAGTTGGGTCAACTTGGGTCAAGTGACCAATTGGGCTAGGTTTAGCTCAATTGATGGCTTGATCATGTTCAATTATTGATTTTGGATCAGCTTAGATTAATGGTTTCAAACAATTTGGCCTATAGTGGATTTTGGCTAGTTTGGGTTTCATTTAGGCTAAGTGTTGACTTAGTCAAAGGCTATGTTTGACTTGATTTGACCCAATTTGAGTGATTGATCATCCCATGATGATTATTCCTCACAATGTGAGGCTTATATGGGCTTAATTCAATCCAATTTGGGTTGAATTAGAATTTGGCTCAAAAAGGTGCTTTAGGTCACTTTGGGTTAAGTGAGCCTAACTGGGTCAATTGACTTGACCAAGGCTTGATTCAAGTTTGGTTGAACTCACATATGGACTTATGATGGAAATATAAATCCAATTTGGTTTGGAGGGTTTTGGTTCATTTGACAATTTCAAGTCAAAAGGGTGAACATGGGTTTGACTTGGGTTGGTTTGACTGGTTTGGTGATTAAAGTTTATGTTTATATTTGGATCCATGATCGAAGGATTGATTGAATCATGAAGAAAATCTAAGGGTTTGGATTGATTTGAGTTTGAATTGGCTAAGTTCAATAATTTGACTTGAAAGGGTATAAGTTGAATTTTGGTTTGATTTGGATTTGAGTTTTGAATTGGTTTGAATTTGGAATTGGAATTGAATTGAAATTGATTTGAATTTGGAATTGATTTGAAAGAAGGAAGAAAAGATTGGTTTAAGTTATAGGGTGGGTAAGTTTCTTAATACCCCTAAGGCATAATCTATTCTTATGGCTAAGTCTTCTAAGTCTCTAGGGTTAGGCCAAGTGTTCACCTAATCACTAGAAGTGTCTTAAGATTAAGGAACTCTTAGTTGTAGAGCAGTCCTATGTTTAAGATGGAGAAGTTGAGAGCTCACTCCAAAAGTGAAGTCAACAAGTGTTAGCTAAATAGATATTGGCTCCGTGACCTAGCTGCAAGATGAATAAAGTATTTTGAAGATCCATCAATATAGCAAATTAGTCATAATGAGGTGACTGATTTAATTTTAATTTTAATGATAATTGATTACAAATTTTAATTTTTATCATGCTCCACTGCTACGATAGCTCAAATTTGACTAGCCAAAGATGGAAAGAGAAACCTATCCCAAGTGGAGTCGCCAAAAATTTGTAGGCTCCGAAAATTCACCACCAACCTCTCACATTGATGAGAGTTTAATTTAAGTGTGTCAGTGTAATTTTTAGAAGGAAGATCGAATAGTAGATAAGGCACTACCCAAAGATTTCACCCTTATTTTGTGAGGACTTTAGATCTAGTTCCATGTTTCTTATAGGCGCAAGCACCTATAGTTAATTACCTCTCCCAATGTTGAGAGAAAACTTTCAATTAAGGCTAGTCATTAGATCACTAAATGCGTAGTATATAGTAACAGCATGTAGAGTTTTGTAATTTAGAGTTTAGATTTATGAAATATATCATCTTTTAAGCTTAAAGTGGATGGTTGGGGGAATGATGACGCACCCAATCTCAATCCCATGGTTCCATCATCTCAGGCTATCGTGGTCCCTTGTCTACTTAGTCAGAGGAGGTAGTCGACCCAACCTGACCGAAGGATCCTTATCAACAACACATGTGTTACGTCATCCAAGAAATCCTTGTAGACTTAGGGTGGTGTTTGTTTAAGAAGACAAGCTCTTAAGTCTATCATAATTTACAGAGGGCTTGTTGCTCTATCATGTGTACCTTATGATTCACATCTCAAAGTACAAAGCCATTGGAGAGCATACGAGCAATAGTTGTGATCATAATATAATGGTGTCATTTGGCTACAACCACCCGATCAGAGGACTTTGGTCATAACTACATCATATGTGGAGCCTACTAGCCAAGCCACACAGTAAGAGGACACAGGCTACATCCTTGCTGGCATGAGATTGATTGAGAGTGAATATAAAAATACATTTGATTTGACATTGGATCCTTTGTGCGCTCGAGTTTTCTTAATTTATCACCTTTAACAAACAGTTGCGGAAGGTAGATTGACTGGAGTTTGCTTTAAGCATTTTAAAGATTGAATTTCATTTAAACATTTAACACTTAATGATTTATCCAATTTTATATTTATACTGATACTTATTTTTGATTAATTCAATTTGAGCTTGCAAGCACATTTTGATGGTAAGTATCTCCTTCGGTTGAAATCTACATTCAACACAACCATCATTGGGGTTTATGAGTTTGCTTGATCATTTAATTTATTATTTCAGATTCTGTTAATCTATTAGTTTAATAATAGAGGATCAGATCTATTATCATATAACAGAATTATCTCCTTAGATATTTTAATAAGTTAAAATTTTTATAATAATTGAATTTTTAGGTTTTGTTAACCTCAACCCGGTCCTAAGGCCAAACCGGGAAGCAACCCATGCAGCATCCTCAGACACTATGTTTAAGCATTCAGCATAGTGTTGGGGCCCTTGCGGATGTTTTAATAATTCAGATAATTTTATTTCTAAATCATGAGATTAATTTTATATTTTTATTTAATTCTAACTTAACCTGCACAACCTTTTTAGATATTAAAATTTGCACTTTAAATTTTCATGTTCGAGCACATCCAGGTGTTTATGACTTAGACAATTTTATCTAATTAATGAAATCATTAACTTTAAAAATCATAATTAGAATAAAATTCTTTAATTTTTGGATTGAATGAAGCTCCATAATTTATGGTTAATTTAATTTAATATCGCCTTCTGTTTGCTTGTACAAAAAGTTACAGATCCAGTGGCGTAGAAGGCATTTTAAATCAATCTAATATCTTATTAGATTCATTGGAATAATATTTAATTGGTTTCTTTTATTCAAAGCTGATTAGTCTTTGAATGTTCAATAGACTCTCATTTATGTTTATTGGCAATTCCCAAACTCATCATCAACTATATTCAACTTCTCCTTGATCCAATTCGAGTATTTAATAAGACGAATGGAATGCTTCAAATCTAATTTCAAATATAAGATCCTAATGACCCTTTTAAAGGCCACACTCATGATTGTTCTTGAGTTGTCTAATTGAACTTGTGTTTGTAAGAAAGCTACCAAATTTCTTATACACTTTATTCTCAATTTGGAATTGGACATTTAAATTTACCACTAATCATTGATCATTTGATATTCAATTGGAATACTTACTTCATTTGACATCAAATGTGATTATTCAAGTGTTCAATTAATATTGTTCATATTGATTACATGTTCATGACCTTAACACTTTGAATATTCAAAGAGAAGCTTTATTCACATAAGAAGAGTTCAAATCCAACATGAATTTATCTTTAACTCCACATCAAGCTTCATTTTAATAACTAAACTTCAGATTTATCATAAGTCTTTCCATCTTCAAATTTAAACAAAGATGGGTCCCACATTGACTCTTTCCATCTTTATAAATGAAGCTAAGGGGAGGATCCTTGCACTTCATATCATTTTCTTGGGTTAAGAGGATTTGAAAAAGAGAGAGAAGGATTCTGGCTCAAAGCTTGGGTGGACTTCAACTTGCTTAAATTTTTTTTTTGTAAGCACTATTCATTTCTACTTTTTGATTTAATGCTTATTTCCATATTTACTCTGCATCTTTTTTATTTAATTTGAGTTTAAATGATTTTCATTTAAATTTGCTTAAGTCCTAAATTTCAGTCCAAATTTTGATAGCATTTTGGCATAGGGGTGTCACATCTAATTGTTTTGGCTTACTCTGTACACTGTATTGAGCATAGCGAGCGGTGTCTGGTGTCGCAGCCGTCTCTTTGCACCCACTACACCCTATTGGGTGTTAGCGGGGTCTTGAAACCTACAAAAAGAGATACAAGCATATATACAATTCCACACATTTGTAATGATCGACAAGGAAATAGAAGGAAAAGTGAAAGAAGTGTAGTAAAGAGGAATTCAATGGCTGGTATGCAAGGATATGCTCATAAGAGATAGAAGAGGAGACTAGTTTAGGGATGAGATTGCTTGGGAGAAGAGAGGAGGAGCCTTGGCTTTGAAGATGGGAAGGATCAACGTTGCTGATTTGGTTTGCTGAGAATAGAAAATGGAAGGTAAATAAGAGGGCCACGGCTTCTACTTGAGGAGAGATTGAGAGAGTGTGCTATTAGGTAGCAGGATTTATGTAGGGGCAGTTTGGTAACAGGATTTGAGCAAGATTTAATCTGCCAAACAGGAGAAACGACCACTTTAAATCTTATAGAATTTTAAACCTAGTTTCTCCTCCATTTTTTTTTGTTTTAAATCCCATATTTAGTGAATCCCTTTAGCAGCTAGATTCACCAGGATTTACACAAATTGAAGCACATAAAGGGGCTACGAAGAAAGACTAGATTTGCATTCAAGGCCTTGAAGCAGAAGAGGGAGAAAGAGGGAGGCTAGAGGAGCAGATGCTTACGGATTGAGGGAAAAACAAGAGAGCAGACAAGAGCTTAATGGGGCTTCGTTCCTTCGGATCGAGGGAAATCGGGAGAGAATGAGAGAGAATGCTTGCGGTGCCAAGGAATCCAGCTTGCCGTTTGAACGAGAGGGGGGTTTCGAGCGTGAAGAGGTGTGGTTCACTTGCTGTTGAGAGAAATTGAATAGCCAAGCTTGGAGGAGAATTGGAGGAACCAACTGAGAGAGGTAGATCAAGAGCTTTTTGAACTTTCCTTCCTCCCCGATTCCACATGTTGTTATTCATACTGAGTCTTATTTAATAGATGTGAACATGCATATCGAATTAGGGAAGCTACGACGATGTCCAAACGAGCTTGGCTATTGAATATTTTGAGGGAAACGGAGGTCGTCTGAACATCGTCGTAGCTTCCCTACTTCGATATGCATGTTGACACATTGAGTGCTCGATCTCTTAATCGATCTACCGTTAGATAATGCAATATTTATATTATGATCAATTTCGATGTTCTAAAAGTGATGACAAAGTCTGTTCGTCAATCGGACATCATTTCGATTGATTTGAATGATATCTAGTGTATTTCAGCTTCGATTTGTACTCTGAATCATTCGAAGTTGATTGAATTTATCTTATAGGCTCGATTCAATTTATATAGTATATGAGGAGGTCAACAAAGTGAAATGCTACAATCATTAGCCATTATTATATTTCATGATTAGTAGATTGAATAGAGTTCTTTTAGTAGAGTCTAGGCATTAGCTTCTACGAGAATAACTTAAATTCTAGTGAATCTTCACCCTTTGCAAATGAAATACACATACACACACGGATATATATATATATATATATATATATATATATATATATATATATATATATATATGTCCTAAATAATTGAATAAATATTATATAAAAATATTTTTAAATATAGTTTGTTATATTTTAAGTTATTGTAGAGAGTTTTGGAAATTAAAAAAAAATGTAATTTGAGCGAATAAGAATGAATAATAAGATAAATTTAGTATAAATAATTAAATTTATAAAAAATATAATTAAATTTATAAAAAAATATAATTAAATTTAGAAATTTAGAATTGATAATAAATTTTGTTCATTAACATTATTAAAATATATTAAAATAAATTATATATAACTTGATGTTAGTTACATGTAAGTGCTAAAGAAATATAATCTAATGAGTCAATCATTTTAATTCATCCCAAAGAGACATTAATATAACTTGATGGCATTTCAATTTTAAATATTATGATAATATTTATTTACTTTTTTGTTTCCATTTATTTTGTTACATTGATACAGTTAAACTGCGTGAACCAATCTCTCCTTTTAACAGAAGTCTAGAAATGCTACACTGTAGTTCGATTCATTTCAATAGCGATGGTAGTGCAGACCTAATTTTTGGCCCCATGAATCCAATAAAAGAGTTTGGAGGAAAACGTGTTTGGTTCATTTCAATATTAGGTCATACTGACAACTACGAAGACTTGAAAAGAGCTTACGGGGATGGAAGCTTTTTTCCTTCTGAGACACTCGAAATTTATAAAGAGATAGTGGAGGAGAACTGCGTTGACATAAAATGGCAGAAAGGAGATGTATTAATGATCGACAACTTTACTGTTCAACATGCAAGAAGACCTGGAATACCACCAAGGCGTGTGCTTCTTTATATGTGCAAGTAATTTGAAGTCTTGTGGTGAAATCCTTCATGAGGAAAAAATAATGCAATGCTTAATATGCCTTAATTTAGAAATTGTTGTAGCTTGCTTGTTATACGATTTGAGTTGACTTAACCTTAATGTTTTCAGCTAGTCATACTTATTGTCTATCGTGATCTATTTCAACTTTAATAATTAATGTATGTTTGGAGAAGATTTAGTTTCAGATGTTATGAATTAAAGTTCGCTCTGTATGCAAAAAAAGTTGTACTTAAACTCTAGGTTTTTTTCTCTTTGAAGACATGACACGAAGATATTTAATTTTATTAGTAGTTGTACTAAAAAGTTTTGTGAAGATAGAGAATCAAAGATACATCATATATTACATGAAGATCTTACTAACAAAGAAAACAAAATTTTTAACATAAAAAACTCATAGATATTAAAACTAGAGATTTGGCCTAGCCAAAATAGATCACCTAGTCTTGATTTGCAATTACAATAATTTATTCTTTCTCCAACTGAAGAATGTAATACTTCAATCTAAAAAGCCTAGAGTAATAGTAAGAGATTGTGATATCAATGAGGGATGATGGACATCGATCAATAATGTCGATGAAGGTTGAAAACTAACATCTAATATAGCACACCGAAAGAAGTTGTTCAACTAAAAAGTTTATTTACATTGGTTGGTTGATGTAATATGCCGATAAAGGTTTGCTGGCTATTGTCAAGAGTTGATGCTAGTCAATAAGTAGGAAATGACATATAGCAAGAGTAGAACATTAAATAGCAAATGCTAATATGTTGACATTGGACAATTGATAGAAGATGCAATCAAGTGTCTAGAGGTAGTTGACTCAATTGCTCTTTATATAAGAAAGGAAGTTAGGAAACATGGCGGGTAGAATGTCATATACCAAAAGTCAATAAACATCAAGCTTTTGTTGTTGATGAATATTGAATGTTGGCAAACACTTAACATCAAGATTTAGATGTAAGTGGAACTTAGAAGTTGGATGTTGGTGAACATTAATTGATGAAAAATGGGCATAGTGGTTAATGTTAAGTGTAGATCATCAATCGACTAATGTTAGTTAGCAAATATTAGTTAAAATGAAGGGAGACTACTTGCATTAAAAGTAAGATATCGATCACTAGACATTGATTGGCTACAAACATCAAGCAATGTGTATTACTTGGTCTCTAGTTGATTTAGGAGCATCTGGATGATCATCTTGTAGCCTAAAATTATCTATGATTTAAGGGTGATCAATTCAAAATGTGAGCAAATAAAGAAAATTGAAACCAATTATAAATTTAAAGGGAGTAATTTGATCCTAATCATAATTTTTTTATTATATTTCTCATTCTTATCAACAATAAATGCCCCAAAGTGTCCCCTCATTCAATCAAAAAGTGGCATGATAATCTTGCCCAAAATCCACCCAAATTGACAAGCTCGGGCTATGATGGAAGTGGCTAATAAGAAACCATTGGTGGTACAATAATGGCCATCAACGATGAATTCTTTAATCAATAAATAGAATGTATGAACTAAAAGATCTCAATATCATGAGCACAATAAAATTGATGGATAAAAAAATCTAGTGGCCTTCAAGCTATGCCAACCAACCAACTTAGACAATGGTGGATTAAGTAGCCAATTGACACCCATTAATGGTGCAAAAATAGACATTAGTGTTGAATTATTAGATTGATAAATAGAATGTATCATCTCAAAAATCTCAACACCATGAGTGCAATAGAGTGGAAGGATAAAAAAATCTAGTGTTTGGATTGCTTAAAATAAAACTTAAAGTACTAGTTGTATTTTACCATCAATCAAATACTATGATGATGGGGTTCAATTTTGTTATAATTGTTATAATTTATTTATGTTGATAAGAGAATTAATATTGTTGATGATTTGCAAATCATACATTTATGAGAGCAAAAATTTTAAAAAAATGTTCACTAACTTTTATTTTGCAATTCTAGTAGGCTCTTTCACCAACTTCAAATACCTATAAACTAATGCTCTCAAACTTCTTAGTCAGCCATCTATTGTTGCTCTACACTATAATATATTTAACATCCTCCATCAATGTAATTGGCCAATGTCCCACACCCTATCTTAAATTTGCCTACACCTAGAGACAATCTCCAATTAAGTTAATGCATGCTATTCACTTTTTCTCTGATTCCAAGAAAAGGCTATGCTTTTCTCCAAACTCTTAGGGGCTATTTGGGATCACTTTTATTTTGTTTATTTTTTCTTTTTTGTTTTTGTTTTATTTTGTTTATGTTTTGCTTGAAAATAAAATTTATTTTATTGTACTTCTAGTCTTTAAAAACACTCAAAACAACTTTATGATGTTTTGACTGTTTTTAAAAACAATATTATTTATTTTTGAAAATAAAAAAATAAAACTACATAAAAATACTCTAAACAAACATATTTTTAAAAACAACATTAAAAAAATAGAAAACAAAATTGATTCTAAATAGGCCCTTATAGTTTTTTTTTTTTGTTGTAGTACTTGGTATGGTGTACACTAATGACTGATAATTTTAATTTAAAATTTTGTATATCTAGCATCAAATAAGCATGATATGATAAAAGGTAGATTGTTGACTTCAAATCTATCTGTTAATAACACCTACAACTTAATGATGACATTGACTAAGAAATAAGAGAATAAAATAAATTAATGAAGAGAAGATCATGAGAAATACTTGGTATGGTGTACACTAATGGCTTGAATACTAAAATTTATGTAAATATAAAAATTGAAGTATTTTTGGTTTGGTTTTAGGGCATCAGAGGTTGAAGGAGTCAAAGGTCATCTATTGGGCTTTTAGATATGGTGACGCTGCTTTATCTCTATTCTTAATGAAGTCAACTTATCATAAAGCTCTCCAAGTCATGTACAAAAAAGTCTTAAATTAAAAAAAATTCAATTTCCGATTTTATATTTAATGATTATAATATTAAACATTTCCATTTAAGAAGTAGTTATATTTTAAAAAGTTGTTTTTGGATATTTGAGCAAATTTAATTGCAAACTCACACACATAATGCATGTGCAAGGACTTGAACCCAAGATATTTTAGTTGAAAATCAAAGCACTCAACTACTAGGCTAAGATGTCTTGCACTATATTTTAAAAAAAATCTTATTAAATAAGAAATCACCCATAAAGAAAAGCACCACATTCCACAATGCACCATCAAATGAAATAGAATAGATCAGTTCATACTGACAGCTAGATATTTTGATTAAAATCTGGTTAAAATATACTTTAAAATCATTGAATTTATTTTACAATAAGTATACTATATATAGAATCAATAAAAAATTTATATTAGATTAATTTTAAAACATATTTAAAAATTATGAGAATAAATTTTTAATCAAATAATATTAATTGAAATATCCTGAGCCAATTTCATTCGACTTTCTTTAGCCATGACTACTTTGGCTAGTGGAGCAAATATTGTACCTAAAGGTCTAAATGAGTTAAGTCAAATTTGAGTCACTTTTAACTTAAGCTTGAAATTGATTAATTAATCGAGTGTTAATTTATGAGTTTGAGTCAATTAAGGAGCTAGCTCATTTACTATGAAAGATAAAATAATTTTGATTCAAATAATTATCATAGTAAAATAATGAAAAGAATGAAAAATTAGAAGAAAAATAATAAGAACTACTTTATATAAATAAATGAGTTATTATTTTTAAACATTTTAAATTATTTTATACTTAAGCTATTGAATTCTAACTTGTATTTTATATTAATAATTTTAAAAGAACTAGATTGAGAACTAATGAGTTAAGTCAAAGAGAACTCACATTTGATTTGTTAGCTCATATAACTCAACACATGAGTCATTTTTTGAGTCGATCTTGAGCAAACTCATAAGCTAGCTCAATTCACTTATACCCCTTATTGAATTTGCTTCTAGATAGCAGCTAGGAGTTCCTACCTTAATGTAGAGGCTTATTTAGATTCCTCAGACTAGAGTCAGTTAAATTTGGCTTAACCCATAGGGTCGACCAATTAATTATTTGTTTTGAAATATGTGGCCCTTATCTAGCTCATGTGAATGTAAGTCTCTACCAATACATGCATAGAGCCCTAGCATTAGAACCTGTGCAGAAGAATCTAATTGATAGAGTGGTTAACTCATAAGCATTACATTCGTGGAACCACAACACTGGGAAGCCATATAATCCATATTAAAGCAATTTATTTGTAGTTTTGAGATAAACCCTTCAATTTTTTTTCTCTTTAATTAGTACAAGTGAGGAGTGAGTGTCTTAGACTATGAGATGTGTCAAAATTACTAAAAAGGCTTAAGTGAAGAGTGATTGCAATTCTCTTTAATTTTTCTTTAAAGTGAATTTCTTAGTGTGATGTGGTTCCATGATTTTTTTTAGTTCCTGGATTTTCCACATAAATGATAATATTCTTCCTGCTCTTTTATTTTATTTATTTCATTCTATGTTTGATCCGATGTTTTCATTTATTTTTCTTAACAACTGGTATTAGAGCCAAAAGTTATTTGATTCTAATGAGAGCAATCACTAACACAATAAAATACAAGATTGAGAAGTTCAATGGTTCAAACTTTGCATTCTAGATGTTGAAAATTGAAGATCTATTATATTAGAAGAAATTATATTTGTCACTAAATAGAATTACCAAGAAGATAGAATTCATGACAATGGAAGAATGGGAAGTGCTTAATTGAACAACCTTATATTTGATTGGACTTCACTTTTCTTAACTATTATGATTTAATATTGTTAATGAGAAGACTACACTTGGTCTTATAGCTACACTAATAAGAATGTATGAGAAGCTTTTAACTTCAAAAAAAAAAAATTTTTAATGAAGAGATTATTTAAAATGAATATAGTATATTATAGTTCAATGACTAAACATTTGAAAAACTTTAACACTATGACAAACCAGTAATGTTCGATTAACAAAAATTTTGATGACAAGATTAGTACTTTGTAATTTTTATTTTCATTTCCAAATAAGTATGATGGTCTAATTACTCTGGTAAGTAACTTGTGGTGTTTATTTTTGATGTGTGTAAGGGGAGACACTACATAGATCTGAGGGGTACTTATTGAAGTGATCGGGTGTGACATCAAGAAATAGTGCACTATCTCAAAAGATAGAAATCGCTACCCTACAATGGACCTAATCACCTAATAAGGACTTCTAAAGCATGATGGGTCTTCAAATATATCAGAAAATTTTCTCCTACTTTAGATGGATGAATAAAGCAGAGTTAATTTAAACCGAGTTCTAAAGTTCTTTATGGGGGCAAGCCCCCATAATTAATTACATCCTAAGGAAGGTGAATTCCCTAGGAATACTCTCGATTAAAGTAGACAATTGTTGTCTCCAAAGATTTCAAAGATAGGACTATCAATAAGTTGGTTATGTTAGGAAGTCAAATGGGATAGATAAAAAAGGAGAGCCTTATTATCGAAGCCAAATGGTATGAGTAGGGAGTGCTCATGATACTAAAAAATCTAGTGAACATTCCAATCTATCCTATGGTTGGGCTTTATATGTTTAAAGTTGGGTAGAATTATATGTTTGAATTAGAATTTTTATTAGAAAACTAGGGCTTATAATCTTTCAACACAGTTGTGGAAATGCCTAAGAGGTGAGGATTTATGCTTGTAGCCTGAAGGAAATAGTAATCTCAGATCCTAAATCTAGGGAGCCTTAGAGAGGGCCAAAGCACGTCCTAAATCTAAGTGAAGATGGGTATATGGTTTACCTCCACAAGAGAGGGTAAACCACCCGACTGATGGAATTATAATCACCTGGAGTGGTAGTTAGCTAACTCCTCTTACGCTTTAAAATTATGTGGTCAAGTCATATGATTTTGTAAGATGGTTAGGATTATTTTACTAAAAAAAAAAAAGTCCTTAAACCTACTCCCTAAGAGACTAGAGCATGAGTGATTGTTGACCTCACTTTTAGAGTGAGTTCTCATCCTCCTCTTCTTAAACTTAGGTCTATTCTAGACACTAAGAGCTCCTTAGTCATAAGACACTTCTAGTGATTAGGTGAACACTTAACCTAAGCCTAGAGACTTAGAAGGGTTAATCATAAGATTAGGCCATGCCTTAGGACTTAAAGAAATCACCTACCCTATAGCCTAATTCCAATCCATATGCACCATCTCAAATCGAACCTAGATTCAAATCTCAAACCAAATCTCAAACTCAAATTCAAATTCCAAATCTAATTCCAAATTTCACTCCGAATGATTGAATCCCAAAATCAAATTCAAATCCTAAGACCCTTCTTAAGCCATATGAACCACCTTCATTAGCTTTAAAACCCCATTAAATCAAATCAAATTCAAATGATTTCTTTATAAATCAATTATTTCTTCATTTATATTCACAAATATAAATAAAATCCATATCCAAATAATCAAAACTAAATTAAACTAAATTAAATCAACCAAAACCCTTTTAAGCTGCACCCACCTCCATGTGCTTAACCAAATTAACCTTTAAACCAATACAATCAATTTTCTTATAAATCAATTGTTCCTTCATTTATATTCACAAATATAAATGAAATCTAAATTCAAATGACAAAACTATATCCAAAATCAAATCCAAAAGCCCTTTTAAGCTTTAACTTAGCCAATTCTATTCTTCAAGTCAAAACTAATAGATTTTCACTTGAATCAAACATTCTTTCAATTATCTATCAAAATATAAATGAAACCTACAATCACCAAATCAAATTCAAGTCAACCCAAGTCAGGCCTAACTTAGCCCTTTTTATTTGAAACTTTCAATTGAGCCAAAACTTATTGGACTCCAAATTGATTGTAGTTGGATTTATATTTCAATCTTAGGTCAAGCTAAGTCCCACTAAACCTAAATCAAGCCAAAACTAAATCAATTGACTAACTTAATTCCACTTGACCCGACTAAAGGGACCCATTTGAGCCAACTTCCAATCCAACCTAAATTGGATTGAACCAAGCTCACCAAAACCATCCACCATGATTGTTGATCACCCTAGGATGATCAATTGCAATCAATTGGGTTAAACCAAGTCAATTTGGTCTATTGACCAAGTCAACCTTTAGCCTAAATGAAACCTAAACTAGCCAAAACCCATTATATACCAAATTGATTGAAACTATTAATCCAAACACACTCATAATCAATGATTGAATATGACCAAACTCTCAATTGAGCCAAACCAAATCTAATTTACCGTTTAACCCAAGTTTATCTAAATTAGCCTAAAAAGCCAAAATGGATCTAATCCCAATCTAACCCAAATTGATTGCAACTAATGGCTCAAGTTCATTTCAAATTGATTATTGAACTTGAATAAAGCCATAATTGAGCCTAATTTGACCAATTGGTCAACTTGACCTAACCTAGCCCAAATTGACCTAAAGGGTCAAATTAGCCAAAATTGAAATTAAATCCAAATTGATTCAAACTAAAGGCTACGTTCATATTCAATTAGCCAATTGAATATGAATCAACCCATAAACCAAGCCAATTTGACCAATTTTGATCAAATTGGTCAACTTGACCCACTTGATCCATTTGATTCCAAATGAACCAAAATCAATCCTAAGCCAAATTAAACCAAATTGATCATACCAAAATAGTTCAAATCATCATTTGAACCTAGTCTAAGCCTTGGTTTGACCTAATTTGACCAATTGGTCAACCTAACTCAGCATGACCTAATGTGACCCATATGACCCAAATTGAGCCAAATCTTTTGAAACCAAGCTATGACCCATTGGGGGCTGATCAAACCTATCCCAAAGCCATTTAGGAATACCCCAAAATCAACCCAACTCAATCGAATCCTACATACGATTCCACCCCAACCTCATTTAATTCTCCCCATCACATGCATTCAACTCCCCCCATCCATGACATTCAATGGAGCTGATCATATGACAACAAAAGAGGAATTTGAAACTAAATCCAAAGTTCTCAATCAAGCCATCATCCATCACAACCACCTCCCCATCACATTTATTCAAATTTTTGGCCATCCCCTTCAAAGAAAGAAAAGAAGGCTCATTCAAAAAAAATCCTGAATTCATTTAGCTCCCAAGAGCTTCCCCCAAGCAAAGAACATCACTTCTGCACCTTCTTTGAGTGATTTTTGAGCTAAAAAACACAAAACTAAAGCTTTTTTGGTGAGGAGGCGGCAACCATTGGTGATGATGACATTTCAAAGGGAGGCAAGGGTTCAAACTCATTTTAAAGCTTCCTCCCACACCTAGGAGTTCACTTGGATCTTCACCGCCGCCGAAAATCATCCCCGGTGAGGTAATTTCATCAAACTTTAGCTGACTGTAGGATCTTTTGTTTGCTCAAATGTATGCGCAATTTTAAGAAATTTTTCATAGATTACCCTTGTATTTTTCATTTCATAACATCCCTATGCATTTTGGAATATTTTTTGGCAAAGATCGCTGAAAAATTGAGCTCATAATTGCCTAAATGGGTGGTTTTTGAGCCCAAATAGGCTTTGTTTCATCGGTTGGGAAGCAGATGAGCAACAGTCATATGATCTCCTTTTATTAAGGATGAACTAATGCGATTTCACGCCCAGATGGTGTGATTACAGCCTCTGGATCATGACATTTGATCTAGACCATCCGATCGTGTGATCGGACAGTCCAATCTCAATCTCGCAGAATGGAAGCATTTTTTTGCTCGCAAAAAATGTACCGTCAACGGCATGTGGCATTGCGGCGATGGGTGCCCAATTGGGATCCACCGTGCGGAACCAAGGAACCGTGCTGTCCAACCAATGCACGTCATGCGTAGTCATGTTGCCACATCAGTGCTGCGCTGCGCTGACTGTGTTAAGTAAGAAATTAGGGGTTTTCAGCTTTTAAAAATTATTTAAACTGCCTAAAACTTCAAAAATTCATAGAAAATAAAATACTTAATAAAAATTGCAAATAAAGACACCTTGGATTCGTCTTTCTGAGAGGAATCCAAAGAACTAAAAATCCATAATTTTTGCAGAGTATTTTGAGTTTTAATGAAAATTAAATTTCATCAATTACTTTAAAAATACAAATTAGATTGAGCTGAAATTTTCAATGATTAAAATTAGGCTTAAAATCTTCTTATTATAAAAAACTTGAAGACAAAATGATGGCTAGATTGAAAGATATTGAATTTAAAAGTTCAAATGGTCTATTTTAATTAAATAAATCAGTATATCTTATAAAATTTGGTTAAATCAGCTGAAACTTTGGAAATTCATAACTAATCCTACAAAATTCAAAAAATATAAATGAGAGTTCATTTTAAAGTTATTTCAGAGTATAATCTAGGAAAATAATTATTAATTGATTTTAAATAGTGATTTTGGCTTAATTAAGGTTTTATTAAAAATTTAATTAACATAATTACTCTTTAATTAATCACCCAATTAATCTCAATTTTTTTGTGAATGTTTGGGGAATGACCTCTACCTCCCCTATTTTTCTAGGATTTTATTGGTTGCTTAATTAGGAAAATCAATTGATCAAGCCTTAATCACTCTCTTAATTTTATTAGTGATAATTAGTGAATGAACAGGTTTAATTAAATATTTAAGCCTAATTACCTCTGAATAGTAAGGTAGCTTAGGGGATGTGATTGGGATGCTTTTCCTAATTCATTTCCTAAGTTTTCCTTACTTTTAATATCAAATTAATAAATAATTAATAAAGTAATTAATTGCTTAATTAATTAATCTTCATGATAAAAATTAGAGCTTAAGTGATCAAATATGGAACTTAAGGATTGAGATTAAGACCCCCTTTCATGATCTTTTCTTTAAGATTGTTTCATTTCATTAATTGAATATGCTTAATCAAATGAATTAATATGCTTAATTAACTTAATCTAAAATCCACTTCACATCTAAACAACCCTAATTAACTCTTGGGTAGCTCTTTGGGTGTTCAATAACCCAAAGTGAGAGATAATGAAATTATGGTTAGCTCACATATGTGAGAAAACCATAAGAGTAATTAAGTGAGTTCCTTAAGCCTAATTAACTACTAAACATGAGCCAATTGTATTAGGCCCCCTTTCATTTCTTAAGAACATTATCAATTTACTTTACATGTGATTGCATATCATATTGGCTTATTATTAATTAGTTAATTAACTTAAGGTGATATAGGTAAGAGTTAATTAATTCATTTAATTCACACCTTAACCTAATTAAACCATAAAACCAACTTAACAACTCTTCATTAAATCAAATTAACTCAAACATGGGGAATAGAGTTAGGATTAACAAATCTCTTTCACAAACGAAGGTCATCTGAACATCATCATAGCTTCCCTACTTTGAAATGTGCATCGGTACATTGACTACTTGATCTCTTGATCGATCTACCGTTTGATTATGCGATATTTATATTCTGATCAATTTCGATGTTCTGAATGTGATGGCAAAAGTCGTTCATCGACAACATCATTTTGAGTGATTTCAATGAAGTCTAGTGCATTTCACTCTAATTTGCACTCAAGCAGTTGATCAATTCATCTTATAGGCTCGATTCATATAGCATATGTGGAGGTCAAAAATCTCTAATTAAAGTGATTAGCATATGGAGCAGTCAAATTTGTTGACAACTAATTCACCTCATTGATTTTTTTTAAGGTGATTCTTCCCTCTCTTTTCTTGTTGATATTTTAACTCCTCCCCACCCCTTTTCGCTTATTAGTGTAGCTCATTATCTTCATTCTGCTTATGTTTTGTCATGCTGTCACCTGCATCGTTATATACATTTTCTCTGATAACTTAAGAGGAGAATGTTCAGCTGGAAGAGATCTAATAACTTATCTTCTAGTGAGCCTAGCGAGGAGGCTATTTGGTTGGAGATTGATAGACATGATCCTCGTGGAGATGCTAATATTAGGGATAGGATTGAGCAGCACACTGATATGTTGAGAGGATGTGATTTTTATAGCGGCTTCTTTGCATGCTCCTCCAAGCTTCCTGACTGTACTTCAGACTCTTTTGCTAATAAGGATCCCACAGATTAGGTGGCTACCATTAAGCTGAAATGTGGGGACAACAATCCTATGGATAACACAGTAGCTCAGGTCAGCTCCAGATATTATGATATTTTATAGCCTGCTTCTGACATCATTGAGTAGACGAGATAGTCTAGACTTCTGAGCTACCGTCAATTACAGTTGCGCTCGTTAGACTTGCTTTGAGATTAATCCATTGGCAGGATCCCAAGTCTTCCACATGGATATGTCACATGGGCTAAGTATGTCTTGCAGGCTCACAGAGATACTTTACGGACAGCTGGCATTTATGAGGCATCATATGTGTCTTTATTTGATTTTGGAGGTATGCCTTTTTCTTGGGCTCATGGAGTAGTGGAGTTCTGGGATGCTAGTAGTAACACTTGATGGATTAGCCTGGAGGAGTTGACAGTTGCAATTTGGGACTTAGGTCGCCTTCTAGTCTTTTTTTATGTATATAGTACATACGATGAGGAGTTAGTCTGCAGGCAGCCTTCAGATGATAGTGATCGACGAGGTAGGTTGGCCATGCCATATGTCTATATTGATCTTTTGAGCCACTATCACCAGACTTTCAGGGCATTAGGACATTCTAGATGATCACGGGCTACATTTCCTGTGAGTGCATGGATTCAAAGCTCTTACATGAGTATGCTCTATCTGAGAAGACTGTAGTACTACATGATCCATTTCGATTGAGTGTGTGATGGTTTATAACCGCAGAGCCTATTCTACCAACAGGGGGGATTTCTTTAGCTATCTGAGGATTGACGAGGATTTGTTCTTAGCGGATTTATAGTGACTTGAGTGCATTTTTGTACTCTATTAGAGGGATCAATTCACCCGTTTTTATTAGTAGCCAAGATCTCTCGAGGTGAGTGAGTTTCTCTAGCCAGTTGTGTTAGATTTGGATATTGGGGTGATTTTTGGGGCAGATTTTCTAGAGTTGCGAGATGTGATTCTACCTTAGCATTACTTGTACGCTTGGGTTCACCTCCACATACATGGTGCCTTTGATTATTTCGAATATCAAGCATGCTTTTAAGAGAGAAGATATCCTACAGTCTTGTAGTTATACCGAGCATTTTCTACTTTGGAGATAGAGCGAATTCGCATATTTTTCTTTGATCTTCATTTGGTCAGAGATCATTTTTTGTTAGTTCACCAGCCAGACATATTTGGTCTACAATCTGACTTTATAGAGGTTGATCTCATTGATAGTCTTGATGAGAATAATAGATATTCATTACTTCATGACCGACGAACATTGAGAGTAGTTGAGTACTTTTCTAGTATACATTCAGGATGGTTATGTTATCAATTTGGTCAGTTAGTTGTTATAGAGGGCTATCACCAAGAAAACACAATAGTTTGATTTTTCTAGTTGACCCACAATGGTGCCATTCATCCCTGGTGTAGTAGATATTGGGAAGATCAGGATGATTCCCCTTGAGATATGTTTCTATACTGCTTCTGTTGTTTAGCTACATTTACTGAGGCTTGGTACTAGCTCTCATTTTCTGATAGCTCCTCCACAAAGTCACACAGGGGTTAGTTATACCCACATCACTTGGGTTTAGTTATCCTTCGATCCCTTCTTAGAGTGTGGTGCTATAAAATATGAATGAGGGTGAGATCTTTCAGAGTTCCTCAAGGTCAGAAGCCTCATCGTCAGTCACCACCAACAGGAGATAACAGTGTTAAAGGTATAATCACTATCTTTCTCTTTTCAATACTTATGCTATCTCCCTTTGTTATATCATTAAAATATATTCAATGTATCTGATATTTTAATTTGATTTGTAATAGATGCAGCAGTTGATGCAGCAGGTCAGGGTTGACGACCCTACTCCTCATAGCATAGTATGAGCTAGAGATTTTGCTCCTAACTACACTGAGATTTCTTCGCTAGCTCACAAATATAGGTATAGTAAGCCTATAGAGTCTATTCGAGCTTCAGTTGATTATTCCATGAGTCCACTTCCACAGTGACTTTTGACTCCTGACGAGGTGACACGGATGTCAACTAGTACTGGATATGCTACTGAGGACATTGGAGTTGAGCCGTCGAGTATGCCTGCCTTTGATATTATCATCTCGGATTTTGCTACTCCTTCTGTGGAGCCACATTTCCCTACTGAGCCTTACTCTGTCCATTATCTTGGGGAGACTTCTGAGGTGAGAGACCTTGTACCTAGTGGAGCTTCTATTGAGCCAGCACATAGCCCTAGAGCTTATCAAAAGTGAGGGTCTTCGAGAACTATGTCACTTACGATACACCAGTTCAGTCAGATTCACCATGTTCAAGTACTTTACTTCCTCTCTTTGTTCTTTCGTTGCACATCTTTATATTTATTGCTCTACTTTATGTTGAGTATTTTCATTTATTTCTTGTAGTGCCTGAGGTGGGTTACGAGTCTAAGATTTACCATCGATATCCATCTACACTAGATCCATGTGACAGAGGCATGCAGAATTGCAACTTGATGTTTTGGAGGGATGTGATTTCTAGGCCTACTCCGGCCTCACTAGAGTCACTAAACTACTTTACATCATATGTGAACATTATTTTGGATCTTCTAGCTAGCACTAGTTTAGAGGAGCAAGCTCTCAAGTATTGGTAGACTTTTCGTAGAGATGCAAAGTTTCTGATCCACCAAATGAGATTGCTTAATATCGTTTGCTCCAACACTTTACTGGCAGAGCTTTAGGAGTAGGCCTGGATTCATAGAGAGGCAGCTGACCAAGCACATGATGAGTTTGAGAAGAGTGCTGAGGCTCTACGACTTGATCGTCAGAGATAGATAGATGCCACTTCTAAGTTAGACAAATATATTGCCAAGATCAGGGAGTTGTGGAGGGATCTCACGAGCATGATATCCTACCGCCAGACTTGCGGTTGAGCGGATGGATGAGAGCTCAGCTATAAAGTAGAATCGACACCATTACCATGTACGCACGAGCTATGGATCCGAGTGCTTTGACTAGAGCTAGGGAGGCTTTGCAATTAAGAGTGAGCATCGCCTTTTAGAATTTTATTCACAACTTTAGGAGCTTCACTAGACTTCCTTGATGTACCTTTTCTTTTTATCTGTATTATCTGTTCTCTGGAAAAAATCGATTCCTCTCTCTTTTATTTTATCGCACTTGAGGCATTGTATCTTCATCTTTGTATATCTTCAAGATATTTTACATAGTTGTTTTAAGGATAAATCATCTTCTATGGCCTCGTTCATAGTATGTTAATCAGTTAAGAGAATTTTTTATTTTTGAATGACTTAGACATGTTAAGTCGAGTCAGCTTGAGGCATAATAGCTATTGTCATGTGATTAGTAAACGGGGGCTCTACCACTACAGTTTTTTCTTATGGCTTATTGAGTGTGAAGAGTAGTCAACAACTTGACCACATTTGTGTTTATTGAGTCTAACGGTCAGGACCTAGTTGAGTCTTAGACTGGAGCTGTGAATAGACTTGCACTTCCCCAACTTAACAATATCGAAGTTTACAAATTTAAAAGCCTCTCATTTGACTTTTAAAATTATTAAAAGTATAAAAGATGAATCTTTTAGTTGTAGAATCATCTTATATGCAACTTATTTAAAGATACATATTTATTCATATGATAATGAAAGCATCTTTACTACCTCGATATTAGAGTAATCAAATGGGGATCTCAACTTAAGCACGATGTCAACCCATATGAAAATAAAGAAATGCCCCCTATCTTGCATGGGAAATTTTAAAACACATTTGAAAGAATTTTAAGATGAAATTAAACAAATACATCAATATTTGAGTTCATATATTTGCTCTTAAGAGAGCTTAACATATAATATTGATTTCAAAAAGCTAAAAATGCCCCTTGTAATAGAGTTTCAGGTGCTTTTAAAAGAAATTTTATCATATATCCTCAAAGATTACTTATTATGTATATTTATTTAGGGATCTATATATATATATATATATATATATATATATATATATATATATATATATATATATATATATATATATATATATATATATATATATTTGTCCTAGCTCTGTTCCTTGACCGACATGACGAAGGAAAATCCTGAATTATTTTGAAGACTTATCAAGTGATATGAAATTACCTTCAACCCCAACTTTCTACTTTGGTGGGCTTATACAAGGATGCCTGTCGATGACCTTTCCTTCAGAGCTTGTGTTATGTCAATGGTGAAGAGTCATCGATCCTATGCTTTGCGTGTAACAGACATAGATGTCATAACTCCTTCAGTTCAGCAACTTTCTACTTTCGTGGGCTTATAGAAGGATGTTTGTCAATGACCTAGCCCTCAGAGCTTGTGTTGGGTCAATGGTGAAGAGTCATTGATCCTATGCTTTGTGCATAACAGACATATTGATGACATAACTCTTTCAATTTAGCCTTCGACTTTATATGAACATTGTGATGACTTTTTTGGTCCTTTTCTTTTTACTTGGTTGGACTTATTGAAGAAGAATTTTCTTCGGTCTTTATTTTCTACTTTAATAGACTTGTTGAAGGAGTTTACATTTCTCATTTGATATTGATACCAAACTCGACTTAGTTCCTTCTCAAGTGAGGATTTTTTTTTTTTTGGATTTTGAAAAATGACCTTATGACCATTAGGGATGATCTCCTAGTCTAGGTTACTTAAACTCACCAAGTTAGAGGGATTTGGAGATTTGGATGTTCTCAACTTTGAACTAACATAGTAGGAGATCCCTTATCGACCTATGTGTATGAGTAAACAAACACAAACTAAGCCATATTTGGGCATGTTGAGTCCGACCTTACACACCCACTCAAGCTCTAAATTTGATGTATGGATGGAATATGTGTTTCCAACTTGATTTGTTGATATTTACAGACTTGAAAATTTCACTTTTTGGTTGGTAAGATTTTGAGACTTGTAAACTTCAAATACATAATTTGAATATGTATATGGGACGTCAACCTTAGGTGCGATGTCAACCCAAATACAATAGGGGGCCCCCTGTCTAACGAGAGGAAGCCTAACATTTTGACATGTAATGATAGTGAGGAATAATTGGTATTCTTAACACCAAGACCATTTCTTCTTCTTTAAAAGTTCAAGGATGCACTGTATGATCGAATTCTTTGGACATCCTCACTTGATAGACTTCTAAACTTTGCTGAGCTTTGAACCTAACTTTGTCAAGCACGTTAAGCTTTTCCATCTGTAGATGGGCATTCTCATCTTGAGTATGGTTGTGTTAAATTAGGAGGATTTACTGATTAAGTACTAATTATCCTCTTAACTTTATTAAGGGGTGATTAAGCATATGAATAGTGATTAATTAATTATTTTGACACCCTAATCATTGTTGAACAGTAAGAAGACTTAGGAAAGTGGATTGGTGCCTCCCTGTTAATCCTTTCTCTAATTTTCTCTTTCTTTTCAACTAAAGTCTGAATTATTAATTAATTACTAATTAGAAACTTAATGAGCTAAATTGGAATTCAAATCATAATAAATCATGCTCAATCTAGTGGATGGCTTATGGAAATAGGTGGGGACCTCTTTCCCTACCTTTTCCTTTAAGCCCATCTCATTTCAAGATAATTATTAACTTGGGTCAGTCCCTTTTTAGGAGAGATGGAATAATTGGATTATTGGTTTAATTGATTTAAAAAATCAAATTAAATCTAATTTTTCCTTAATCCATCTTGGGTAGAGCTTTAGGTGTTCAAGAATCTAAAGAGCTTAATGAAATTATGATTAGCTCATGTGTGTGAGAAAATCATGAAAGTAAATAAAATAGTTCCTTAAGCTTAATTATTAAATGATTATGAGCTAATTGCATTAAGCCCATTTCATTTCATAAAAGCATTGCTATTTATTTTTCAATTCATTTGCATATTATATTAGCTCATAATTATTTAATCAATTATCTTAAGGTAACATAGGTAATGGTTAATTAATTGATTTAATCCATGCTTAACTTAATCAATCCATAAAATCATTTGATTGCTTCTAATTAAATCAAATTAATTTACACATATGGGGAATGGGATTAGGATTATCAAACACCTCTTTCTTAGATCTCTCTTAAATTAAGTTAAACATGAAATCAAAAATGACTTTAAGAAACTTTGGTTTATTTTAAATAAGCTTATTTAATGTGATTGTCCTAAGAAATTAGTTGGATTGAATGAAATTACATGCTTGTATTTCTTTATTTCTTTCTAACCATATTAAAATATTACATGCCACTTGATTCATGCATTCATTTCTTTCAAAAATCAATTAAAAATAAATGATTTCCTTTATGTTAAATTTGCATGTGTTGACTTAATTAAAAATATGAGTGGCTATTATCACTATTAAATAGAAAATTATTTGAAAATTATATAAATCAACTATAACACATTAAGTAATGATAATTATAAGTATTTATAAGCTTGTATGTGCTTACAACTTAGAACATGTGATATGAAGTTCTCTTTTCATTAATCTTTATAAGGATATGAATATTAACAAGTGTATAGTTCATTTGAAAAGGACACAACACTTGCTTGGGTTAATTCTTATGTATATCCATGTTAGAATTAGATAGAATTTTAGCTCACATGTATAAATAAATCAAAATATAATTATTGTATCATTTTCATTCTTTTAGTTGTTTGTACACTCATGAGTATTAAAGAATAGCGGGTATAACTAGTCTGGATAGCCAGGGACACACGACTTTAAGTATCTCCAAAGAGGTTCCTACCTCGTTCTCCTAGACAAACAATGGTGAAGTACTTGCTTATAAGTTTTATACGTGTGTGCATTTGGCTAATGAATAAAAATCTCACCTTATTCCATGTGCATAATTCAAAACAAATATATAATTTTTGCATGCTTTTTTATTCTTATAGTTGTTTATACATCCATATGTATTTAAGAATAGCTGTATAACTAGTCTAGACACCCGGGATGCATGACTTTAAGTTACCCCAAGGAAGTTCCTACCTCGTTCTCCTTGTCAAATAATGGCAAAGTACTTGCTTAGAACTTTCATACATTTGAATGTGTATTTAGCTAATGAATGAGAATCCTTTTTTTTCTATAAAACTCATTTATGCATCCTTCATTTAAGTGTGCCAAAAATATGTTGCCTATATAGATATGCTTAGGACTTAATCATATGCATGCTACATATGATGGAAAGAAATGAATAAACATATATTGTGTGATGGTAATTAATTCCAATTAACCTTAAGATGTCTTTCTTATTGAATAAATATTTTTAAAATGAACCTAAACTTAGGATTAATTTAAAATATATAATAATTAATTCACTAAAGAGAAGTCATTTAACTAATTTACTTTAGATGTGACTTAAGATAGGGATAAAAAAAGAGTGATCCTCTTTTTTTTTTCTTTATAATAATTAGTTGTTAAGTGTAAATCAAGTGAAATAAAAAAAAATATTAAGTAAAACTCATAAATCAATTAAGCCAATAAAAGTGAAACCATCCTTCAAATTAAATCCTTTCTTACTTAGAAAATTATAACAAAGCCTAGTTAAGGCATACCACATAAGCCTTAATATACACACCTTAGATTAAGTCACCACTTTTAGTCTTATGTTAGGGCAGTGCATGGTTTGATATATAATTTATTTTATGATGTATTATTATAGATTGGATATTAAAGTGTATACTTCGTAGACTGAATGTTAGGCCGTGATTAGCCTAATCATATTTTCTACATGAGATTGTGCTTAAGAGCTTAAAATAAATATAAATGCTCTTTTGGAGGTTGCTTAACCCCTAAGCATAATCTAAATTAGAACAGGGGGACTTGTTGACCCATGTGCAAGGTGCTAAGTCCAAATTATACATATAACTGCTTGAGTTGTATGGTGTGTTTAGCTAACAATTATTTTGTAAGTGTAGTTAGATTTACTTTTCCTATTTTTGATGTAATCTTGCATTAGGAATTAGGATTAGTGTTTGGGGGATCAGGATAAGTGGTGGCTAGAAGGCTTTGTCCTCGGAGGCCCCCGTAATGCTTTTGAAGCAAGCAAACCCAAATGAAGGAACGAGGGAGATATGAAGAATGAAGACCCCCATAACATTTATTCATTTATACAAATTATAATTATTCTTTCATATAGTGGGTTGTATAAGGGTAGAGCTCGGCTACCCATTTTTTTTCGTGTGTCGACCGACCCCTTATTCTTTTATATTGGGTTTATAAAATATTTGATGTTTTCTTTATAATTGCATAATATAAATGGTATGTATTTTTTTAGTTTCTTCATATATGGTGATTTAATGTGTGGCCTGGACCAGATTAATCTCTTAGGAAAAATAAATTTTCTACCCCAACTATAACTCATATCTAAATTTTCTAAATAATTCATAACCTCACATAAAGTATAGGTATTAAATCAAAATAATTAAAAGATTTAGCAACCCCTTAGCTGGATGTTGTATGCTTAACATCATGCATATCATCTTGTTTCACTTTTGCTAAAAGAGGGTTTCCATCCTTGCACGATAGGGGAAGACTTGACCTTTGAGGGTCTCCTCTGTGGTGGAAAACACATCTTTATTTTTGATTTAGCCAATAACTTTATTTCATCACGCATTTAGACATAAAAAAATACTTTAGCCTTTGTCAAAATAAAGAGTCAAAAATCAAATAAAAATTGAAAAGATTTGCATTAGATTAAGTCATTGTTCATACCACTCATGTTCTAGTCTCTTAGGGAGTGGGTTTAAGAACTTTAGTCTCTTTCTAAATAAAAATAACCTAATCATCTTGAAAATCATATGACCACATGGTTTTAAAACGTAGAAGGAGTTAGTTGGCTATCAAGTGATTATATAAATCCAACCGGTAGTTTACCCTCTCTGAAGGTAAATTATATATCCATCTTTGCTTAGATTTAGGATGTGCTTTGGCCCTACTAAAGCTACCTAGACTTAGGATCTAAGGTTATTGTTTTCAAAGCACATAAATCCTCACCTCTTAGGCATTTTCACAATATTGCATTATGGGATTATAAACCCTAGTTTTCTAATAAAATTTCAACTCAAATATATATTTCTCTTCAATTTTAAATATATAAAGCCCAACCATAGGATAGATTGAAATGCTCACTAGATTTCCTAATATTATGAGCATGACCTACTCTTCTCCTTCGGGCTTCAATAATAAGTCTCTCCTTTTTGATCTATCACATTTAATTTTCTAACATAGCCAATTTATTGGTAGTCTCATCATTGAAATCTTTGGAGCCAATAATTGTCTACTTTAATCAAGAGTATATCTATGGAAGTCATCTTCCTTAAGATGTAATTAACTATGGGGGCTTGCCCCCATAAGAAATTTTAGAACCCAATTTAAATAAATCCTGATTTATTCGTCTATGTAAAGTAGGAAAATAATCTCTGGTATATTCAAAGACCCATCATGTATTAGGAGTCTTATTAGGTGATTAGGTCTATTATAGGGTAGTGATTTCTATCTTTAGAGATAGTGCACTATTCCTTAATGTCATAATCGATCACTTTAATAAGTACACCCTCAAATCTTCATGGTGCCCCCCATACACAGAAATTGAAAACAAACACCACAATGTGTTTGCTTTGACCATGCATCATTGGATTTTTTTTTTGACAGCTTGATTGTGTAGCTACTATCACATTGAATAATACATGTCTTGCCTTGATTTTGTTCTACTTTTTTAACACTCTTTTTTAACCAAACTACTTGACATGCACATGAGGTTGTAGCAATAAATCTGCCTTAGGCATGGATAAATTTACTACAAGTTATTTTTTATGACTAAGAAATTGCCAAAGAAGATATAAGCTGAAGTACTCTTTCGATCTTCAAAATCTCCAACATAATCACTTCTAGTATGGGCAATAATTTTATCTTCTCATCTCTTTTTGTAGAATATACCAAAATCAAAATTTTCTTTCAAGTATCTCATCACTCTTTTTGCTGCTTGCATATGTAATTTAGTAGGATCTCCATACACCTACTAATCATGCATACTATAAACATTAGATGTGTTTGTAGTGAGATATATGAGACTCCCTATAATCCTGGAATAATAGGATTGGAAATATAATTACTCTTATCCATTCCAAACCTATGTAGAACCTCTAATGCATATTTCTTTTAATTAATAAGAATGCCATCAGATTTTTGCAATATCTCAATGCCATGAAAATACCTCATCTTGCTAAGATAACTCAAATCAAATTCATGTTTCATTAAGTATTTAAACTCTTCAAACATTAATTTATCATTTCCAGTAAAAAAATTAGATCATCCACATAAAAGCATATAATCAAGACTTTACCTTTTTATTAGTTTTGATGAACAAAGTGTGTTCGTAATCACATTTCTCAAAAGCTTCTTTCATAAATATGCATCTATCTGACTATACCAAGCATGAGGTGCTTTTTAAGTCCATAAAATGCTTTTCTTAACCTATAAATTTTTTGCTCACAACCTTTTTGTACATAACCACAAAGTTGCTTTATAAAGACTTCTTCATTCAATTCCCTTTGTAAGAAAGTAGATTTAACATCTAATTGATAAATGGGCCATTCTCTTTGAGTTACAAATGCTACTATCAAGTGAATCATCTCCATGCCATCGATGCAAAACTTCAGATATAGTCTACTCCATATTGTTGTGTATATCTCTTTTGCTATTATGTCTTTCTATTTTTCCACTTTCATTCATTTTAGTCATATAAACCCATTTTTCTCCAATTATCTTTCCTCTCTTAGGTAAATCTTTTAATTCCCAAGTTCCATTTTTATTTATTGCTTCCATTTCCACATCGATGGTTGCTCTCCATTTTTTTACTTTTAACAACTTCTTCACAAAAAATAGGATTAGTAGTTGTGAACATGTCACATTCCTCTTCATATTCTTCATCAGAAAGTTCGTCTCCTGTTACATAATTTCTCATCCAAACAAGTGCTCTTCTATTTCGTTTTGAAGTTTTTGATGGTTGTTTGTGCTTGGAATTAAAGAACTAGTCTAAATATTTTAGTATTAACACCGATTGCACTATTTCTGCATTGTCTTCAATATCAAGAATATAGTAAGTTTCACTTCCATATTCTCATTTACTTCTTTATCATCACCCCATTCTGCATACTTTTTATTCCAATCTCAATTCTTATCTCCTCAAATATAACATCCTTGGTGATTATAATCTTTTGTGAAATTGGATCAAACAATCCATAAGCCTTTGATTCTTCACTAACTCCCAATAAAACATAGCTAACACTCTTGTCATCATGTTTAGTTCTTATATTATCATGGCTATGGACATGAGAAATACATACAAACACTCTAAAATAATTAGCTGAAGGCTTAATCTTACTTCAAGCTTCTTCTAGAGTTTTGTTTAACACTGTAAGAGTGGGACTTCAATTCAAAACATGTACATCCCAATTAACTGCTTTAGGCGGAGTTTGGAATTTTCTTTGTAGAAAGCATACAACCATATTCATAATCGTTCTATTCTTTCATTTCGCCACTCCATTATGTTGTGGCATATATGGAACGGTTAATTGTCATTGTATACTATTTGTATCACAAAAATTGATAAACTCCCGAGGCATAAACACACCTCCTCGATCAATGCATAGAATTTTTAAATTCTTATTTGTTTCTTTCTAAACACAAGCTTAAAATTTTTGAAAAAAAAATTCAGAAGTTTCTGATTTTTCAACCAAAAAATATACCCATATTTTTCTACTAAAATCATCAACGAAAGTGATTAGATACCTTTTCTTGCTATTAGAGATAGGCTTAACCGGTCCACAAATATCTGGATGCACCAAATGAAGAAATTATTTTGCTCTCCAGTTGGTCTTCTTAGGAAATGAGTTTCTATGTTGTTTTTCTTTTAAACAATCCTTACAAAGCTTTGAAGGAGATTTGAATTTGACAAGCCATTCACCATTTCTCTTAGTTGAAGTGCCAATCCTTTAAAACTCAAGTGTCCATATCGACAATGCCACAACTATTCATTATCTTCTATTCTTGTAGCAAAATAAGTGGATGTTATAGGCTGGGATATGACATTTATAACAAACATTCTATTGAAGGTCATTTTCATATCCATTATCAAAAAATTTGGGAATAAAATACTTTACATTTGTCATCTGAAACAAGATACTAAGTCCCTTTTTTTGCGTTGTCCAATACTTAGCAAAGTAATCATTAATGCATACATAGAACACATCAAGATAATGATTTATATCAGATCATTTACTTGTAACTTGACAATTTCTTTTCCCAACACAACCATGTTTTCATTGTTGCCAAGCTTCACATAATCTCTAAAAGTACCATCATAGTTTGAGAAGTAATCTTTGTTGCCACACATGTGATTGCTGCAACTAGAATCAAGAAATTATGTCTTCTTTATTGATTTTATTAGTATCCACATATGCCCACAACAACATTTCTTCCTAATTTTCTACATAATTTACTTTTGTATTCGTGTTTGGACATTTCCATGCATAGTGTCCGACTTGTGGAATTATAATATTTGATTTTGATTTATCAAAAGACCTATTGTTGCGTCCTCTTCCTTTTCCTCTACTATTTTCACAACCACCTCTTCCTTGAGAAATCTTCATGAGTAATTTTAATGTTCTTCTTCTTCAATATGTGAACTCATACGCTATTTATGTACAATTAGACTGATTTGTAACTCAATGATGGTTAAAGTATCGATATCTTTAGATTTCTCAATAAAGCATAAAACATAATCAAATTTTGGAGCCATAGATCTTAAAATGTTTTCACTAATAGCATTACTTTCATTATCTTCTCCATTTGTTTTCATCTTATTGGCTATGGTAAGAGTGCTAGCAAAATATTCATTCATAATTTCTCCACTCATCATGTAAGTACTTCAAATTCTTTCATAAGAGCTTGTAAATGTCCACGTTTCACCCGTGTTGTCCCTTGATGTTTTTGCTTCATGGAATCTCAAACATCTTTTGCAAATTTTTTATTTAGAATTGTTTCCATAATAGAACGATCTAATGCCTTAAATTATAATTCTTAGCTTTTAAATCTTTCAACTGTTGATCTTCAATGTGCTTCTTCCAGTGAAACACACTGAACAACACCTTCTTCTATCACATATCATAGCTTTTAAATCTTTCAATTATTGTTCTGTCATCATCTCTAAAAAATAACTTGTAGAAGACTGCTGCTTCTAAATTATCAAGCCCCTGTGATGGGTTTTAATACCAAATATTAGAAAAAATTTGAACAAATGAATGGAGGAAATTATCTTAACTAATTCTTAACAACAATTTGGCCATTGAGGTAGCCTTATAGAGAAAATACAAACTTAAAGGAAAACTAAAAAATAATTACATAACTCACCTTTTATAACTACTATATTATGGTAGGAAGACCAAATTAGCAAGTAACAAACATTTTAACACAAAGAAATAATACAAACACAATAATAATGATCATTTAGATAATTAAAAATACAAATTACATTCGATTTTGCACATAATAATTTTTTCAAAGTATATCATTCTTTATGTGTAAAAGATTATTTTGTGATTTTAGACAATATGCTTGGAGAGTGGAAGGATTAAACTATCTTACAATCAACAACTTAAGCATGAATTTAATTTTATATTGATTGATTAACTTAATTCGAACAAATATGAATATTCAATTATTTGGCCACCTCATGATGAAAAAAAAAATCTTAAGCATTGACAGATCAATTAAAACAAGAAAAGATGATAAAGAATAGATCAGGGATAATTGATAAAGACAGATTAACTCTTGGGGATGTGTATTATTCCAACTTTTTAATGAAATAACTAAGACGACTAATTAATTTTTTTGGCCAGAATTGAATAAACTGACAATGCGTTGCTCCGTCAAGATTCCCGACTTCAACGCCATTTTGCAATTCTCGTAATAAGTCAGAGAAGGCGGAGAAAGAGGGAAGAGAGATGGGATGGGATTCATTGATGGAAGCCTCGCAGAAGCGAAGTTCGTCGGAAATGACGTCTTCCCGAAGACGCTGCTCCCGGCGGCGGGTTCCGACCGAAACCTATCAGAGTCGGTGATGGCTGAGCGTGAGTCACTGGCAGCCGCGCTTCGCCGGCACCGCGCTGCTGTTCCGCGGCTTCGACGTGGCGTCGGTGGATGACTTCGAGTGCGTTGTGGAGGACTTCGAGTGGGACGCCTAAACAATAATTCCGGGCAGCCACCCGTTCGATGCTCTCCGAACGCATCTACACCGCCAACAAGGCTTCACCGGATCTGTTCATCAACTTCCACCACGAGATGTGCCTGGTTATTTCACCAAACCCTCTTATGGTGTTGGGACAATTTTAGAGAATGTTTGGCAACAGATAGGTTTCCCTAAATTCTGTAAATAAAATTAGTTAAAATTTGAGAGCAGATAATACATAATTATTATGTATTGATTATAAAGTATTATATATTGATATAATATTAATTATATGATAATATATAATATTTATATATGCAGTAATATATAATATTTTACTGCTAATACATTATATTTTACAGTCAAAATATAATAGTTATGTGTTGATTGAGCATTATATAGTGCTAAGATTGAGCATCATATAGTGCTAAGATATTAAAATGTGGATGTAACTTTTCTATCTGAGCTCTAAACATAATAATTTTTTAAAATTTTTGAGGGGATAAAAATTTTAAAAAATATATCTGACATAATAATTATTAAATCTTTATCAACATTTCGCTGGTAGCTGAAAATATTTTCTCAGCTATTTCAAACCTGCTAACTGTTTATCACTGTTTTGGATGAGAAATTTTTATATAATGATAAAAAGAAATCATCTAAATTTGTTTTTGGTTTTGAGAAAATGAAATCCATTAAACCCTAAATCTAATTTCAAGTTAAATTTTGTTAAACGTGAGTTAGATTCAAGCCCAAGATTTATAATCTATTTTAAGTGACTGTAATTATTTATAAAAATATTTATAAAATGATTATGATAAAAACAATGTTTTAAAAGTTAATATGAGTATTATATTTTTTTTTTCCAACTTGAAATTAATTATAAAAAAGATGACCTTAATGAACAATTATTTCTTTTCGTGATCCTAAAAAAAATTTAAAAAAAAAAATTGATAGCATGTTTTAACACTATTAAATAATTTTTACTCAATCTTTACTAAATTGACTTAGATTAAGACTCAACTTGATCTTAGCTTAATCAGACCAAAAGACAACTGAATCAATCATCATCAAGTCAAATTGTCTTAGCCTGTTAGGTTTTATGGAATATTAAAGGTGAATTAATAAGCAGCGGACGATGATGCCATCGAAGATATTCTTTTGCTGCAGTGAGCCATCGTCGGAGAGAGGAGAGACGTCCATAGTTGCAAGTGATGAGATTCTTGAGAAGATGAAGGAGAGATTGTCGGAATTTATGGCGAAGGTGGCTAAGGTTGGATTAATTCACCTAACAAATTGAAGCGGTATCCGCAGCTAAATAAAGGGAGATCAGCCATGCTCTCTTAGCCATACACAAGGAGGGAAGCTTCTAGAGAATTATAGAAAGATGGGAAAAAACTTGGAGCACTCTAGAAGGATCCACCATATTCCAGAAAGCTTTGGAGGAGGAATGCTTCAAGAGGACTCTAGAATGGTATGGCATACTCTAGAACCGTTGTATATGCTAGAGTGGCATGGAGAGATCTAGAACTATGTACATATTATTGTATTCTAGAACATTCTTTTCTAGATTTTTCCTAGGGAAATGGGGAGGGCTATAAATAAGGGATCTCACCCCTCATTTGTAACCAAACAAGCAACCAAGCAAGGAAGCAAGCAATAAGCAAGAACCATCCAAGGTTCCTAAGCAATCTTGCATTGTAAAGTTCCTTTGCTTAGTGAAGTGTTTTCCTTACTTCTAACCTCTCCTCTCTAAAAGAGATTTGAGTGTTCTAGTCCTGTGTTGCGAAAGTTAGGCTGACTTAGCATCAAGGAAAGAGTGCTAAGGCTGTACGGGTGACTTGGGAAAAGTTTCTCCATGACAGTTGCTATCAGAGCCAAGGTTGGAGGCATGAAGAAGGCTGGCAAAGAATAAGTTGTTGGATCGAAGACCACAAATGTGGAGTCATCTCAACATGTTCGAGGTCGTGAGGAGCAATGGGATCCCACCGCATCCAAGCCATATGGGAAGTCCAAGGAGGTAATCTCTGGCTTTGAGGCATGCCTTACTCAGGTGGATGAGGCTATGGGGAAGATGGAAGCCCAGATAGAGGATCTAGGCGAAAGGGTGAATGACCTCGAGGAGGAGGACACCACCATCCACTCATCGATCTGAGACCTGTTGGCTAAGCTGAAGGAATCCCTCCTGGATCAAATGGTAAAGATGCAAGAGGACCTAATGGGGGAGCTCCATGGGATGCAGCGATCTCATGAGGGGAGATGACTAGTCTACGTTCAGGCATGGAGGAGATGCGAGGGGACATTGCTTTGTGCAAGAGGGCACTAGCAGCCGAATCCAACAGCCATGTCGTTGAAGCCAAGAGGATCGAAGTGCCTAAACCAAAGAGCTTTTGGGGAGTCCGCAATGCAAAGGAGGTGGACAACTTCCTATGAGGATTAGAATAGTACTTTGGGGCCATGGGCATCCATGAAGGCTAAAGTCCAATTTCTTTCTATCTTTGGACACGATGTTGTGGTGGAGGAGAAGGCATGGAGATATGGAAAGAGGTATGTGCACCATATCGACATTTGATGACTTCAAGAAAGAGCTGAGGAGGTAGTTTTATCCTGAGAACGCGGAGGATGAGGCTAGAGCCAAATTAAGGAGGCTCAAATAGGAGGGGTCAATTAGAGAGTATGTCAAAGACTTCACTAGTCTAGTCCTTGAAATCCCCGATATGTCTGAAAAAGACTCTCTCTTCAACTTCATGGATGGACTTCAATCACGGGCAAAGATCGAGCTTAGGAGGCGTGGAGTGCAAGATCTTGCGACTGCCATTGTCGTTGTCGAGAGCTTGATCAACTACACTAAAGAGTCCACAAAGCCAAAGGAGAGGAAGAGTGCTTATGACAACTGTGGGGGAGATGAAGGACAACAGAGGGAGGAGTCTCACCAAGAATCGACCCCGACCCGGGAAAAATACAAGGGAAGGCAGAAGGAAGGTAAGAACCAACCACATAATAACTGCTTCCTTTGTGGAGGGCCTCATTGGGTAAGAGAGTGTTCTCAGAAGAATGCCTTGAACTCCCTCTTAGCAAGTCATCATGAGGCAATGGAAGCCAAGGGGAATGATGTGGTGGCATAAGTGGGATCCATGCAGCTCTTGAATAAGATTCAGGCTGCTCCAAAGCCACATGCCAGGGGCTGCTCTTCGTGGAGATGGTAATTGCGAGAAAAACTACCACTGTCATGGTAGACACGGGGGCTTCTCACAATTTCATCTCTGTAGAAGAAGCAAGGCGGCTGGGACTACCAACAGTTGGAAGAGGAGGCTCCATTAAGGTAGTCAATTCAGAAGCAATGCCAATACACGACGTCGCACAAGGGGTCAAGACCAACGTGGGAGCTTGGTCAGGTATGCTAACCTTCTCCGTCATCCCAATGGATGATAATAGGGTTGTTCTTGGATTGGATTTCCTGGAACAGGCAAAGGCAATCTTGATGCCATTTGCCAACAGCATGTGCATCACGGAGGGCAATCAAAATTGCACGGTGCCAGTAATAAGAGCCTCCAAGTTAGAGGCAAAGATGCTCTCAGCCATCAAATTCAAGGACATTAAACACGGACAGGGAGATGACTTGGCCGTTCTTCACGATATGAATGATGAAGAACCAAGGCTACAAGAAGACATGCCAAGGGAGGCAGCAGTGATACTTGAAGAGCTCAAGGACATCTCATCGGTAGAGTTGTCAAAAGAACTCTCACCCGAAAGGGAGATAGCTGGGGCCGCACTACACAAGGCAACAAGAGGGCCAAGAAGATGTGGAGATCAGAAAAGGAGACACCTAACGAAATCCAAGCGAGCTCCTATACTAGCAAGTACTCCTTTTGACAAGGAAGTAGAGGAAATGGAGGTTCACAGGAGAAGGGTGTCAAACCACCGGAACTATCTCGTAAAATGGAAAGGGTTGGTAAGGCCAAGCGAAGATCTCCCATTGGCAATTGGATCTGCACGTGATGATGAGGGCATCACGGGTTTAGGTGGGGGAGAATGTCACGGAGTTAAACAAAGGGAGATCAGCCATGCTCTCTTAGCAATACACAAGGAGGGAAGCTTCTAGAGAATTATAAAAAGATGGAGAAAATCTTGGAGCACTCTAGAAGGTTCCACCATATTCCAGAAAGCTTTGGAGGAGGAATGCTTCAAGAGGACTCTAGAATGGTATGGAATATTCTAGAACCCTTGTATATGCTAGAGTGGTATGGAGAGATCTAGAATCATGTACATATTATTATATTCTAGAACATTCTTTTCTATATTGTTTCTAGGGAAAAGGGGAGGGCTATAAATAAGGGACCTCACCCCTCATTTATAACCAAGCAAGCAACCAAGCAAGGAAGCAAGCAATAAGCAAGAACCATCCAAGGTTCCCAAGCAATCTTGCACTGTAAAGTTCATTTGCTTAGTGAAGTGTTTTCATTACTTCTAACCTCTCCTCTCTAAAAGAGATTTGAGTGTTCTAGTCCTGTGTTGCGAAAGTTAGGCTGACTTAGCATCAAGGAAAGAGTGCTAAGGCTGCACGGGTGACTTGGGAAAAGTTTCTCCGTGACAAGACGCTGATACCCAAGCCGTGCTTGGAAAAACTAGGAAGTCCTTTCGGGACACAGACGACGAGGTCGAAGCTGAAAAAAGGTACGCCTTTTGATCGTTAACCTTTATTTCATTTGAAAAAAAGAAAAAGAATATTTGATTAGTAAACCCTGAAATTGATCAACCTATTACTTAAATTGTAATTTTTAAAAGAAGTTCTTTATTAATATTAGAAGTGCTAAATGAGCTGTGATTGAATTATAATGTTGGATGAATATATTAAAATTATGATCTTTGAAATACGTTGTTGATATATAAAAAACAGGGATTTACATACATACCGCAAAATTCTTATGTATTTATATATCTAATACCTAAATTTTAATTTTTACATATATATAACACTCAAATTTTTAATATCACATCAAAAATATTATCATCACTCACTTTTTAAAAGTGAAATACATATTTTTAAGTATGAGAAAGTGTTAGATAAATAAATATCAAAATTTTAAGTATTAGATATATAAATATATAAGAATTGTGATATGTATGTAAATCTCCTAAAAAAAAATAAAGTAGAACAAATCTAATTTAAAAATACGTAATAATTTTAACAATAATTTTATCAATAAACATATGATTTGTTTAGATAAACAATAATTTTATCAATGCAAGTATTTTCAGATAAAAGCAAAGGAATAATGGCGAAAGATGATACACCATGGGTAAAAGAGCATCTATCTAACTCTAACTATTTTGACAGGCCAAAGAATAGGGGTCTTGTAGCACACCACTTCTTCAATCAGATGAGTTAATTTTGGGCCCTTAAATCCAGTAGTTGAACATGAGGGAAAGAGTGCATGGCTTATCCCAGATTGGCTACACGATAGTATAAATATGGTGACCAATAGATTTGGAGATGAAGTGCTCTTCCTTGAAGTGTTTACGATTTCTGCATTTTGGAAGAGAAGCGCTGACATCAAGCGAAAAGGTGACGCATCGCTTCTTGATAACTATGGTGCGATGCAAGAAGGCCCTGGAAACCACCGCTGACGGTGCTTGCAGCTATGTGCAAATGATTTTAATTTCTTTGCTTTGTTTCAAAAAAAATTTGAAGGTTTCTGCAGTCTTGACAATGTTTGAAAAATGTGAGTTACATTGGTTAATTTTTCTGGGATTGAATGGCTTAATTATTAAGTTTTCTAGGATTGAAACTTTACTATAGTGAGCCTATAATACTATTAGGATATTAGATTGACAAAAGGGTTTAGCAACTCTCAGAGCTTGTTGAAACGAGAACTGCCAAAACAAAATGAAATAAATTATTCATTGACTAAGGTCTTAAAATGTTATAATGATCAAAGAAATATTTTAAGCTTCTTGAACTCAAATCTAGCTTCTTATTGATGCTAATGGGACTCTCTATCCCATATTATATTAGGATTGAAGTTTTGATAAGTCTTTAATAACACAATATAAGTACCGGAGTGAAAAAAATTATTGCTTAATATCGCTTGATAATTACCACCATATTGTCATTATCTGATTATTATCATTGGATTGACACTGCCCAATTAACAATATTTGACTATTTTCGTCCGATATTTTTCATCTAATCACTGTAACTTGACTATTATCATTGGGTCTCCATTTCTTGACTTCTCATTTTATATCATCAACACTTGATTATCATTCTTGGATCATCACCCAACATTTACTATATATTGTTAACATCTAATCATCATCATAGGATTACTATTGTCACCCACTATCATACCATCGCCATCTATCCTCCTTAAAGAGACCACCATCATTAAACTGATCACCCACTTATCATTATCACCTTACCATAATCACCCAATTATGATTGTCAAACCACCATTACCTAAGCACAATCACCTAATTATGGCCAACCAACCATGATTTCTTGTGCATGACAACTTGATTGCAATCACTTGATTATGACTTGTTGAGGTTTATATCACTTTCACTTATGTCATCACATATAAGGCCAATAAATAATATTGATGTATGTCATCACCATATGTTTTGCATGACATCAAACACCATCATCATCTATATATATATATATATATATATATATATATATATATATACAATTTTTATGTATTTATATATATAATATTTAAATTTTAATTTTTACATATATAATATCTCAATCTTCAATATCACATCAAAGATATTATGATCAATCATTTATTTTAAAATAAAAAATATATTTTTAAGCATAAAAAAGTATTAGAAAAGTAAATATCTAACTTTAGGTATTAAATATGTAAATATATAAGAATTATATGATATGTATGTAAATCTTACATACCACACAATTCTTATGTAAGCTCAAAATCGTTTAATTGATGCTTGAAAGAAATCTTCTCTTCTTCACTAAATTATTAGACTGTAATATAATTATTAGTATTTTCAACATTCAAATGTTTATATTTATCTCTAGAATTCAAAATTTGCTAAGTAATTAAATTTATATTGTTTTTAAAT